>JANAVB010040160.1:0-208822 GCA_029216955.1 Iris pallida | reverse complement strand
TGCATATTATTAGAAAAGAATGTGAATGGGGTAATTGATGGATGAGTTCAACGGAACTGGTGAGTTGACTCATGTGCTGGCTAGTGCCTTTGAGACCCTAAGAATGTTGTCTTGTGATATTAAGACCCTGAGATGTTGGCTAAATGTTGTGATCATTATAGATCACGAATGTCCAGATAGATTTGAGTTGGTATATTTGGGAATAGCTTTATTCTGAGTGGTGTATTACCTCTACCACTTCAGAATGAGTATCGTGCCCCTTTCCATCGAATAGCAATAAGAAACTATCTGTGGGTACTGGGTAGTGTCGAGACTTAACTGGGAGTCATGCTTATTTTTAGGCGACGTGAATGTTCCTTATCAGTGATGCTATGCTAGGTAGCGAGATATCTAGAAAATGTTTAGTCGAGTGATGACTCAGACTAGTAAGACAGTTAGTATGCTATGGGTAAATGGATTTGGCTAGAAATGTGTGGCTTAGAACATCTGAATGTTGACTTTGATTGGTTGGATGCAAATCTTATGTGGCTAATACAAAGCAGGTTGCTAAGCTGAATGTTTTGGAAATATTGTCGGTGACCCAAAGGAATATTAGAAAGCGGTGCCTTGATCCTAAGGTGCGATAGATGTTACCCACTGGATCGTCGAATGATAGAATCAAGTAAAGTTTGAGCTTGAGCTTGGCGAAATAGATAGTCGTTGCATAAGTGTATGTATGCTGAGGAATTAAAGTGTATCATATAATAACAAGTAGTGACTTTGAATACTTATGTTGCCTAAAGGATGGTTAAGTGATGCATAAATTGTCGGATTGAATGGAATAAACTACTCGACCCTTGCTGCATGAGATTTAAGAATGCATGTACGATAGTTTGATGACTGAGAAACGAATAGGATGTAGAACCAGTTGGATAATATCGGTATAGGTGACTGTCGGTTGGGATATCGATTGCTGGCTTATGACTTAGTGGTATACTTTGTCATACAGGCCAAATAGTATGATTCATAGTTTTGTTGAGACTATCAGAATTGATGACCCTTGAATAGTTAACCTCGGTATATAGATCTGTGTTGGTACTAAGGAATTGGAAAAAATCATTAAAATTTACTAGATAGATTATTAGAACGATGAGAATCATGTGTCGGGTTGGGATTGATCGTAATGTTGATAGATCATCTTAGTCGATCATTGGGTAAGTCTAGAATGAGCCTCTATGGAAATTATTTCCTTGAGGAAGACCCTGGATAGATAGACTTGACCCTAGCGACCGTGGGATACATAACCAATTGTCGGCATAGTCGACAATGGCGATTTGTTGTTCAGACTGAGTTGAATCCCATAGGTTTGGCAGAGTTGCCTCGAATAGTTGGTTGTATGTTGGCCTGAGAATAAGAAATTTGTATGATCCCTAGTAGCCGTCTACTCTAGGGAAGTCACCTGAATGATTAGGTTTAGCTATCGGTATAGCTAACCATAGAGACTTGACCGAATAATAGGGTGATGTTGGCGACCGTAGGATAACCTTTGGTATTGAACGAGAGATGGTGATGAGTATGACCTAAGAAATGATATGTTTTAAGTATATGCTTCAACATGAACCTTAGAGATGTTTGACCCTGAGGATTATGTGTCAGCCTATAGCGGGAACTGGATTCGTCGGATGAGACTTGAGTTGTATGTCTCGAATAGTAAATTATTCATGAGATGGAATTGACTGCTCTTGATGGAAATGTTGGATCGGTATCTAAAGTCGGGTAGCTGGGTTATCCTTGATGTCGCATAGAATTGTACCTTGGCTCGGGTAATCGATAGTGGGTGACTTCGAATTGTATCTTTTAGAAAAGATGAATTACCTCGTGAGAAATATCGTTGGATTCGAAAAGGAATAGGATTGCATGTTGTGAACTACTAGTATGGTTGACTTTAAGTTAGACCCTTGGCCCGAATGTTAGAAATATTATGCTTAGGTAAGGAACTTATCTGAGTCATCCCTGATGTTGAGTGTTATGGCTGGAAAGATAGCGATTGTGGCAAAGTAATAAGTCAATTGAAAGGATGCTAAGTCAAATTTTGGGAAAAGAGTTACAATCGTGACTTATAGGATCGTACTAACATGAAAGTTGGCCGAAGAACATATATTTGGGGGACGCCTAAAATGTGTATGGATCCAACCGAAGTGATAGCTACGACAGGGATAACACTTTAGAGGGAGCTTATTGTATCGCACTAGTACAGACTTTGGCTGAAATGCATGTACTTTGGGGATGCCTAAGATATGTGTATAAATCCAAATGAAGTGGTAGGCTACAATGAAGATAGAAATGCAAGGAAAATGTTGGTGAATCAATGAAAAGTTACAAGTAAAAAAAGAAAGATAGATCGAATCGTTGATGGATTAAAGTGGAACTATTTGACAACTATTTTAAAAGGGCCGAGTGTGATAAACTGAATATTAATAAAAGCTGAATGAGTAACTTGTTGTGACTAAGTAAATTAGTAAGATGACTTGTTCTCTTAAGTGTCGAGAACAAATTTTTTCTGAGTGGTATATTATGTAATGTCCCTCCGCACAAGGCATTTGGTTGGCTTGTTGGATGCTATCAAAATGTTGGACCGTGACTTGTGTTGGGAATCAAGAGAATTGAGACTGATACAACCTCTTAGATGGCTGGACAGTATGAGCGTTGGAACGTGGCTCGCTAGTGGAGCTACGCTTAGGGGGAATGTATGCAATCGGAACAGGAAGACCCTTTATGTAAGTGAGAACTGTCCTTCCACCTCCTTACTCCTTCATGCTTAATAAAATGAGAAATATGATGCTATGAATTGTCCCTAAATATCCCATTTTAGTTGCTGAATAATAGATGCTTATGCTAATAATTATTAAAATAAACAACACATGAATATTGAACTGTTGAATGAATCACACTTCAACTGCTAATATGACTTGATGCTTGAGAATGAATTTATAACATTGTCCCTTATGTTTAATGCTGCTAAAACAAATAAATACTTGAATAATGAGATGCGGTTGATTGATACATGGGAAAGAACTGGCTATGCTATTAACACAATGAACTGAATGAGACTCTTGAATCATGTACTCTCTGTATAACTGTTGTAAAAAGATGAGATGTTTCTGTTTTCGTATAAGTAATTAACTGAATAATAATTGTCCCAATGAAATGAATGAAAAGCTACTTGTCCCTTTGAAATGAATGAAATGTTTTTGTTCCTCGTTGAGAGGAATGCTATGAGAAATGTTGCAATGAATCAATGAATGAGGAATGATGAGACTTGGGATCATGGAGATCACCAAGTGGAATGGTGGTAATGGTGGAATAATTAGGCGTTGAACACGGCTTGGAATTTGAGATGAGATGTTGAACTGTTGGCTTTGCTTAGTTTTAGTTGTTTACCATGCGCTTCTGTTTACCGAGTCGACATGCATTCGTATGGTTTGGATGTACTTATACAAGTTTGGTTAAGTTTCTTCGAACAGTACCTGGGGTACTGGGACCGATTCGATGGGAGTAAACATTGGTCGTGCTATGGTGGTACGAGGTATTATGGGACATTCGGCTAGGATTGCAACCTACCCTGGACTGGTGCATCGTAATACCCATTGTTAAGTCCTTTATGGTTCACTTTCACCAACGACTATGTAGTCAGGATGCATGGTAACGAATGTTTTGTGCAGACAGAGTAAGTATATCATATTATCCTGTATTTTTATGCAGGTACGAGGGTCGGCTATCGGTAAGAAATCACTTAAATGTGATACGGTTATTTACATATTAACTTCAACTTGATTGCTTAACATGTTAATACCAATGATGATAAGATGTTGCCTTTTAGAATGTTACCATAACCTGTTGAACGATAACACCAAGTATGCTAAACGATGTCTTCCAGGAATATTTCAATAATATACTCAACTGTTAACTCAATGTTGCTTAGTGATGCCTTACACAAAGAAACGCGATATCACGCTATAATATGTTTACTTACTTCAATGGTTTCTGTTCATGAAATAAACTGAGGCTAGGCCCCAAGTAAAAAGATCATTCTAATAAAAGCTGCTAAATGACCACTTAGTGTTGGTTTAGGCGAGTGGGTTGGATTCTGCTCGCCAGTATAGATGATGTACTAACCCATATTTTGTTGGCAGGTGCTCGTGCTTGGGATATTCTGTACACAAATATTGGCTTGATCGGTCCCGGTATCGAAGATTTGTTGGTCATACAGAAGCTCTCCTTGTACAAGATGATGTCTTCTGTTTATAAAGGACATAATGTATGGAACATTGTAATCAGTTGTAACAGTGAGTAAGCCAAGATGGTATATCGAGTTGTAATCTAATGTATCAAAGTATCAAATGTAAGCTTTATGGCTTCTATTAAGTTGGCTGTCAATATGAAGTGAGATGTGTTGTAAGCATTGTACTTCAATACATTTTGTACTCTACTTCAATTATCAATAAAGAGAATAAAGTTCTATATATCTCTGTGCGACTTCAAGTTATCCTTTTATCTCTGCTGCTATAAAGAAGTGATGTATTTCTGTTCAATAAGAAAGATTGTCCTCATTAACTTCAATTTGTCTATTTTGCCGCAGCGATGTGCTCCTATTTGAATATATCTTTGCCTTGTACAATTGTAATACCAGACTTGTACGGCATCACGCCCGAGCGAGGATGATCGATTCCAAGAGATAAATATGTGAATAAATGACTATAAATCGGGGCGTGACACACAAGGCATTGCGGAGGATCGTTGCGATCGGATGCACGATGGCTTGACATAACGCGTAGTATTGATGGTCTGTACGAAGACTTACGAAAGTGGGAAATACAATTTTTGAATCGTGTCGCATGCGACGATTTTTGTTGAATGAATCACGTATGTATCGAATATACGTATGCGTTAAAATTTTGAGAACATCGATAAAGATAAGTCCGATCGAGAGTACGAGATGGCAAGCATAGGATTAAAATTTACCTCAGCTTTGTTCTAATTCTCTACTACTGGGCTTGGCTGAAATACAAATATTTTTGGGCGCCTTAAATAGGTGTACGATCCAAAGCAAGTTGTATACTAAATTCAAATTGAGTTGCAAGAAAGACTGTAAGTTAATGAAAGCTTGCACGAGTGTTTGAAACGGAACAACTAGATGGGCAAAATCGTGAAATAATCTGGAGAAATACTTGAATTAAGTGTTGGTTTCGATTCGAGGACGAACCTGTTTTGAGTGGTATATTATGTAATGCCCCGCTCCGCACGGTACATTATGCTGAGTGGTTGACTCAAGAGTTGCGTTGACCCAATTAAGTATCGATGTAAATCGATACAAAATTACGTTGACCCAAGAAATGTATCGAGTAAGTTTGATACAAAGAGTTACGTTGACCCGAGGAACGCATCGAGTAAGATCGATGCAAGTGTTAAGTTGGCCCCAGACAAAGCATTGAGTCGGTTCGACGATTCTAAGAAATCGACACAAGGCATTAGTCTGATGCGAACAAATATTGATTTTAGCTTGTTTCGTGTGCAGGCTATACGCTTACACTGAAATATAAGAGGTCGGTATTTTGCCTTATTTACAACGGGGTCCACAAAACCAAATCGTCGCTCGTACGGACTGAGGCATAGGCTCGGAAAGCCAAATCATCGTATAATTCAATGAAGCACGAAGTGCTCGAATGGCTAAGTCAGAAGAGTTTGCCGTACAACAAAGTTATGAAATTGAGTCGCATCGGCTCGGCGAAACGACAAGGCGTATCAACTTAAGGTGGGGAGACTTTGACTCTTCTTTCCTACTTCTTTATGCCAAAGTAAAATACATCGATGTATGCTAAGCTAACCTATCGAGACCACGGGCATGGCTCGATCGAGAGATAAACATAATGCATGTCGTACACTAGATAGAATAATTGAAATAAAACGTACATCAAATGTATGAGTCGCTATTGAACATTGAATATCGCAAAGGCGAGCGCCCCGTGCGCAAGCCATAAGCATGGGATAACTGTATAGACAAGTTCCTCAGAGCACGAGTCATTCATGCCTTCATGCATGAGTTTGAAGGCTAGCACATTGAAGGACTATTGAGAAAAGTACCCTAGTGTACGAGCCATGAACATTGAACACTAAGGCGTGGAACATAGAAATACAGTATTGAGGTGTACATCACATGCACGATCGAAGAATAAAGGACAATTGTGTCAAGACATGCGTACATGTACGAGATTCATAAAAGTTGGCTTCGTTGTGAAGAGAACAGTTGTGGCATGAATGTGACGAACTGTCAAATATGGCATGGTGCCTTGAAAATGTTTAAGACCTTCGGGTCATTCGTTTGACAAACATTGAGTTAAGGCATAGTGACATTGAACAATAAACAAAAAAAAAAAAATCGTACAAAGAAAAAAACATAGAAAGAGTGAGAACGTTGAAAGAAAGAATTATAAGATGTAACACCCAGTTTTCTAAAATGAGGTAATTTTGAAATTTTGTATTTTAATTTATTTAATTATGATATTTAAATGATAATATAATTTTTGGTGATTTTTAATTATTTTTAAAACTATTTAAAATCATGACTTATGATTTTGGTGTTTTGCTAATGTAACCCTAGAGACAGCTTGACCTAGAGCCTAGCCATGTGATTAGGGTAATTCATTTATCATTTTTAGCTTGAGGGTATTTTGGCCATTTTGAATTTATTGAATTTAATAGGATTTATTAGAATTTATTGGAATATATGTAAATTTATTATTAATTAAATAATTGCTTGGTGTTTTGTTAGTCTTTAACCTAGAATGGACCTAACCTAGAAGTGAGACTAACCTAGAGACTAAGTGGGACTTGTTAGTTTAAGTCATGGTTGGAAATGGATAGATAATTGCTTTGGTCATTTTAGTTAGAATAAGGTGTTTTGAGCATAGGACTTTAATTAGGAAGCCAGAAACCCACCAAGAGAGGGAGGCCCATGGCCCAACTAACTAAAACCCTAACCCTAGAGTATTGGCCACCCCATAGGGAATCCCTCCCCTATTAATACCTCTTCCATTGGTTGTAGCCGCTTTTGTTATGTTTCAACATTTTGAAGAAGGAGAGGTATAGGAATCTTCCTCAAGCCCTAGTTTCTTCATTTTAATTCCTTTTCCCCTCTAGTCTTTTGCATGTAATCCTAATCTAGCCTATTTCATGTTCATGGAGAGAAATCTCAGGTTTGAACCAATTTGGAGGACTTGGCCATCAAGAAGAACCACCCCCTTTGAAGCTTTTTTATGCAAATTGCACATATAGGTAAATCCCTATTCCCTCCAACAAATTTCATTTTCTTTGCATGGATAGGAAGCCCTAGGTGTCCCCTAGCTGTAGGTATTGGTTTCGTGTTGAGTCGTGTCCATTTCGTGTCCGTATCGGACACAATCAGTGTTAGGGTGCATGTGTTCGATGAAATGCTTGAGTGAATAAATTCTTATATTTTTAAATTCTATTTGAATAGATTTCTAGCCCTTGATGTGTGTTTTCAAACCCCTAAGCTCTGAGCTCATATCGAGCTGCGTCCGTGTCCAAAATGGACACGAACTCACTGTACGAGATATGGCGTACATGCCCTGCTACCACGTATCTCGTATGCACTGTACACAACACTTGGACATGCCAAACTTGGCATGGACACGGGGGCAGTGTATGTACACACTCCCCCAAAGTTTCAGTGCACCTCGTTTTGTGTTGGACACGGAATCGAGGCTGTACTGGTCAAACACTGTACTGTTCCGCGCGGGAAGAGGCCACTAACACAGCTTTCGTCTCGCGTGTAGACACGACTTGGACTCGTGTCAGGAACTTTAAACCCTACTATACCCCTCTTCGTGTGTGCACGAGCCCATGGGTGTTCGTGCCCTATGTTGTGCGCAATCGTGCACGACACGGCTGCACGAGGCCACGTTGAGTCACTGATTCACTGATTCTTTATTTGCATTGTTTGGACACTTCGTGTCCAGTTTCTGGACACAATTGACTCACCGACACATGTGCACATGTGACTCACATTCGTGTACACCTGTTTTGGACTTTGATTGGTTTTTATGTGAGTATTGGTTCGAAAAACGTTTTCACTGATACACTGAGTTCCAGCTTTGAGTTTCTGAATTTAAATCCTATTCTAACTGATTCCCTGATTAGTTTCAATGAATAATTCGATTACACATGTGTAATAGTTTACAGCAATGCTTAATTGTGATTTTGATATTCGATTTCACTTCCCATTCCCACTGATACTTCCTGAAATCCTTACACTGTTAACCTTTCTATTGACTGAAACATGGTTTAGTTTTTTTTGAAAATCCTGAGTTTAATTCTATTTTAACTGATTTTTCTGTTTACGTTTCATGATTTATTCACCTAAACATATCTATTAGCACCAACTAGATTGGTTGGCATGTTAGTTTGGTTTGTAGTTAGAGTATGGAATTCGAATGTTAGATAAACCTGTGAATTGATTGATGGGGATTTGAATGGATTGGATGGTATAAGCTGTCAATGTTTTTCCTATTACCTAAATCTGATTTTTTTAAATGATGTTCAGTTATCATTTGATTGTAACATATGTATTAATCTCTGTTAGTTCGATTTCACAAGATAGATTATGTTTTTGTCAAGGGAATGGGAATTTCCCATTCGACTGATACAGTGAGCATCAGTGAACTCAAATCATTGTTCTTCATTTCCTAATTATGTTAATGATTTAAATCATGTATTTTGTTATGGTTTAAGTTGTCTGAATATTAGATACCATGTTTAGGATTCAATTCTTGGTTTTAGTTGGTGAAATTTTAATTGAATTCATATGGTTGGGTTGAATCATGAAATGGTTTTTCCTATTTAATGTTCCTTTGTTTTTTTTAAAACCTGAATTGTTCTTCTAATTCTTGAAATCTGAGATCATGCCAATGTGTGAAACCTGAGTTGGATATACACTGTTTGGGTGAATTTGAACTGTCAATTAGTTTGTTAAATCCTGAGAAATTCTTGTATGCACTGATATTGAAATTCTGGACATTCACATACTGATTCCTTGGTGTTGTACACACACATTTGCATATGCACACCCTTTTGAGAACACTTGGACTGTTTTGTTTCCTGAGTTGTGATATCCCTGCTGATTTCAATCAGGTTTAGTAGTTGTTTAGATTTATACATTGTATTAATTACTGTTGTGGATTTGTTATGACTTGGGTTGGTATTAACACAAAATCGATTTCGATTGGAATGAATGGTTTTCAAGGGAATGGGAGATTGAATTTGTTCATTGTTTGTTAGTAAACTGTCAAATTGATTTTTGTTTCCTGAGTTGAATGGCATTCCTGATTTTGTGATTTCTTAAATATTGATTAGTTCACCTGTTATGTGTTAGGTTATGGAATCGATTTGAATCCTGAGATTACATTCACACACATTGCTATGATGTATACACACAGGCACTGATGTTCCATGTCATTTTGGTTTCCTGAGACACTTAAACACTCTCACGTTCCCTATTCTCCTAATTCAGTATACACACACCTACCTAAATTCAGGTACACACACTCACACACACAGTACACAACCTGCACACACACATATTGGGACCTATCACACAGGTTCCTCACTTTCCTGTCACACCATGCTAACCTACACATTTATACACACACAGGAATACACCCATGTACCCATTCACATACACACTCTCTTGTATTCTCTCACACACACTTGAACACATGAGCACATTGCACTTTCCTATTCTCCATATGTATACATATATATATTTGTGAGATGTATATATAGGTATCCTATATATTATGTGTGTGTACTATTATATATATATATATATATATATATATTATGTGCTACATATGTGATAGATATATGTTATATGATATAGTACTATATGGTTCATAGGTTATATATGCCTAGGACCATGGATAGATAGATATATAGTATATACATGAATTTCATGATTGATAGCTTATATAGATAATATAAATGTGCTTATGACGTGTGACTTGTGTTTGGCTTGTATAGCCTTAGTTAAGACCTAGTTAGACTAGCATAGGCTAATTTGACATGTTTAGACTTGGTTAGCCCTAGTTGACCTAGTTTGACTAGTATAGTTGACTGGAGTTGACCAAGGGTTGACTTTAGTCTAGTTTGACCTAGACAGCATGCAGATGCATTGTAGATGACATTTATCATCCCCTGTATACATCTTGACTTGTGTTGATCTAACTAGAGTCAGGTATCTCATCTCGGACAGTACATTTACTTCAGACATTCAGATACCAGGCGAGTACATTCTCTGATCATTTCATAACTTGCTTAGAATTATTTTACTGCTCTAGTTTACCTTATTTGATGCTGTCACGATATTATCACAGATTGGTACTATATGGATCCTTTCATGCGATGTTATCCCCCTTGGGAGCATCGGATACATCATGTCGTGTTTCATGTACATCGTGTATTCTTCGTTCTCATGTTATTCATGTTTCTCATGTGCTCATGCTCGTTCGTGCTCGCTCTTGTACTCTCATGTGCTATCATATTCGGTCATTCTCATGTATCTCATGTATAACCTATATTGTATGTGCACTCATTTATGAGCCTCATGTGAATTTCATGTGCACCCATTTATGGGCCCCCATGTGAACTTCATGTGCACTCATGTTAGCTCTCATGTATACTTCATGTGCACCCATTTATGGGCTTCATATAAAAACCATGTACGTAACATAACTTGTCTGGATCCTTGTGTATTCATTGGGATATGGGGAAGTATAAATAGTCATGTGAACAATTCCAAAGTAGTATAGCCATGTACGCCTCTTTAGTATAGCCATGTGCAAATCAAGCCGTTCATATGTCGACTTTGTACTCTAAATCACTAGTCACTGGTAGCTCTCTACTTATAGAAGATATTTCTATTACAGTTCTCTTTCTGTTTACATCATGTACTTCTTTCAGTTTATGTATCGTACTCTCTTGCATTTTATTTTCTAACCTGTTATGATCTGAGATGTATTGTACTCGCTCCCGTCCGGACTGGACCTGTTGAAAATTTTACAGAGAATGATGAGGAACCCTGCACCCCTTACCTTGGAGCTTGCCTAGATGACACTCGCGACCTGGACCCCTGGGGAGGTTCAGGCAGCTGCTGAGGATGATACCCATTGCATAGTTTAGATAGTCTTGTTTCCTTTTTCATGTTTAGTTGTTGTCCTTATTTTCAGAGTTGTATAATTTGAGATGTTGAGACTAGTAGTTGTTAACTTATGTTATTTCATTCTGTTGTGCCTCAGTTGAGGATTTTCTTATCTATTTTATCGTGCCATATTCTATCTCTAGTTGTTATTGAGTTGTACCTTCTGTGATTAGCCTCAGTTGGAGATTATTCTATATTGTTTTAGTATAGTTCATGACCTAGAACAGCGTTCTACCGCCGACACTGCGGCGTAGGCTGGGCGCTATTACGTACTCGTTTCCTCACGGGGGTGGGTTGTGACACATTTTTAGTGGTGGCCCATACAGGTCGAGTTTGTGTAGTGGTATTCGAACTAGAGTATCACTACAGCCTGCAGTAGGATTAGGATATATTTTGAAGGTACTCAATCACAATTAGGATTCCTTGAAAGATTCTGGGACGACCCTTGAGAATCTTATTTAAACTTCAATTCGAAATCCTTTCCCTTGTTTTGTTCGCTCTCACTCCTTGATTATTGAATTTGATTTTGATGGATCGTTGTTGATTTTGATTTTCCTATCAAGATGAATTTTATGACCTAAGTTACGATATTTTCTGATAACATATGTTGACGGGAATAACAGGATGGTAAAACGTCTACTTGATTATGGAACCTGTAGTTTATCGCAGCCATATTAGCTGGCGTGGCAAAAACATAGAGACCTGACTTCGGATCTACGTATCTTGGTTATGAGCTTTGGAATTTCTCACAGATATACTAGTCGGCATAGCGAGAATTCCAGACGACATGATTATAGAGGTGCATGCCCCAGTTATGGAATCTATCGTTTATCGCAGCCTTGCTTACTGGCATGGCGAGGGCTCTGAGTAACATGATTTTGGACAGACGCATATGATTATCAGAGTGTATCTTGAGAAGGTTTTTAAACATATCGTCTCTATATACCGTTATGTTGTTATAAATTGTATTCCATCATCAAATAATTTAGGAGTAGGGATATTTTAGTTTGTATAGCTTATTCATATGTAGTTCTTTTATAGTGTAATGGTATGATGACTTGTAGCATGGCTATACCCTAGAGATGATAGTTAGCATTGGTATTAGAATAGTAACCCATTGTAGATGATTTCCCTGTTATTTATAATACCTACCAGTTTTCATAGAGGATGTTAGACTGCTCTGTTAGCCTTGATAATTTATTATTATTTTCTCTTGTACTTTCTAGTAAGGCACCATGACCAGAACCTGTCTTGAGTATAGTTGTAGTTCACCTAAGACTAAGAGGTCTATAATATAGATAGACTTCAGATGGTATTGGCATATGGGATATGGGTTGGTTAGTATCTATAGGCCTTTGTTGTGTAGAATTATAGACATATTGCTTAGCCTATATCTGGTTCAGTTTTCTATTTTAGTTAAGTTCTCCTTGAGATTAGTTCAGGAAGGATAGGTCAACCTTTATAGGCAGTGTGCAGACCCTTCACTAGATGTCCTGACCCTTGTTTATAAATTCAGTCTCCTTAGCATAATTTCCTATTGCCTACATTGATGTTTCAGACCATTCATCCTTAGCCTAATTTTTGAGCATTTGTTCAGTTCCTTATAAGTTTAGTCTACTTTAACCCTTGATAATTAGTTATATAAATATGGATAATAAGATGATATACTTAGGATATATGTAATGGGTTGTTGTTCTTGAGCTTATGTATATATGGTATTTGGGATTTGTGTGCTTAGATTATGGGTATTTAGTTATGGTGACTTGATAAGATTGGAAAGTTAAGAGTTAGTCTATTATAGAGTTTTTCTTTTTGCTAATCTCTAGTTGACAACACCTAGATAGCTAGCATAGGTAAAACCCTAAGAAGTTGACCAGTTGATGACCAAAGTGGTATCAGAGCACGGCTTTACGTCCTTGGCCACTTGCAAATATCATTTTCGAAAAAGTATATAAAGTATTTTGATGGCTTTCAAAAGTGTACCGATTTTGAGTTATGAAAACCAATACCCCATACAATAAGTCCATAATATTTTATGAGACTGACAGAACTTACACTTTTTTGTAGAGAAATGGCCCCTCTCGCCCATCTGCCTCGACAGATCCGATAGAGCGGATCATGACATTATTGGAACTGCAAAGGCAGGACGGTGAGGAACGCAATCAAATACAACAGGCCAAATAGAGGCCCAGCAGAAATAGTTGGAGTCCTTGACTCAACTTGTCACGCGCTTGCGAAATCGAGATACCCCCAGCGACCAAACCAACGGGAACGCCCGAGATTGAGCCCGTGGATGGTGACGAGCCCCAGCCAGCGCAAAGGTACACTTCTTTTAGGCCAAAGACTTCTTAGACGCGAAACCTCCAGAATTTGAAGGCAGGACATCACCCGATAAGGTGATGGATTGGGTTGATAAAATGGAGAGTCTGTTCACGTTCATAGGAGTTCCGAGTAGCAAGAAGGTAGTTTGTGCCGTTATGCTTCTACGGCTGCGGGCAAAGGATTGGTGGAAGGCAAAGAAGCCGGCGCTGCTCGCAACGGCTAGAAATGGAAAGATCTCGTTGGCCTCGTTCAAGAAGGCATTTCTGGATCAATATCTGCCTCCAGCCATGAGCAAGAAGATGGAGGATGACTTCATCACAATAAAACTGGGAGATATGTCCGTGGAGGACTATGAGTCTGAATTTGCTAAGCTGGCAAATTTTGCTGTTGTAATGCTACCCACCGAACAGACTCGCATAAATCAATTCGTTGGAGGTCTGAATGACGACATCCAGTTAAGTGTGCTGAATCGAGAATGTGGGTCGTATTCTCAGGCCTTTGAGGCGGCGCTACAGGTGGAACAGTTCTGCCTGAAGAAGGCGTCCAACAAAGTGCAGTACAGTCGGAATCAGCCCGCCAAGAGATATCATGACGGAGAGAAAAAGACTGACGGGGAACAGAACAACAAGCCTGTATGCGGCTTCTACGATCGACGAGGGCACGGAGGACTGTCGCTATGTGAATGGCCAGAGTTGCAGTCACTGTGGCAAGAGTGGGCACGTCAAGGAGGACTGTCGTGCCGCTAATAACGCTTGTTTTCGTTGTGGCCAACTGGACCACTCAGTCAAATATTGCCCGAAAAAGAATAGAACGGATCAGAACCGTAATGACAATGAAGAGCGTGGGCAGCTGCCAGGCCTACCGCCGCTTCATGATAATCCGCACAATCAGTAATTGTGGAATGCCAACACGCAACAGCGCGCGTCTACAATCTCTCCACCTTACTTGATCCAGAAAGTGGAGGTGAGTTTGTATCTTAAGTTTTGAGGACAAAACTTTTTCTCAGTGGGTTATTATGTAGTGCCACTCCTGCGGTCCACTATATAATACCTACGACTTGTTGACTCAGTCATGGACTGAGTATTTGGTGAAACCTTTGCCGGTATCGATTGATCACGGAAGAAATGCAATGAACCTTTCCAATTGATGGATTGGCTTCTATTGAAATGAATCCAAGAGTTTTGCTGAATGTTTTCTCTCGCTGCTTGGTTTTGATGAATGTATTTTCGTATTGGTTTTCGATGATTGGTTTTCATTGTTCACTTTCATCGCATTTCGCATTCATTCTGAATCTTGAGAGAAAGAGACAAAGTATGCTAATCAACTGTGGCAATGTAGGCCGTATGAATTGTTCGTGAATGGCGCATGAAGTCCCTCCTTCTCTCAACTAAGATTCATCTTGGTGAGTTGCTTCAACCGAACAAACATTGATCTGTACGCCTAAGAAAAAAAATGATCTCTAGTCTACTCTATTGCTTGTCCCGATGATCAACGATACCACATCCATAAAAGATAAGGAAGATAATTGAATTGAATCAAATGCAAGAATATGTGTTGCTACTCGATCTGCTCCATAAGAATGATCATCTGCTTGTCACTAGTATGCTTGAAAATGTAGACATGTACAGACGAACTTGTATGTGTTGAGATGAATCTGAAGGCACGAATCAAACGTGTCGTATATCTGTGCTTAAGTTCAAATGTGTCTCATCTGATAGAACGGCTAGAGCATGCATTTGGTCTCGGACAACTTGTATACAAGGAAACATTTGTCTCTCGGGTGGTATCTGGGGGCACCTGGAACCGCTCGGCCTAGGAGATTAGGGCAACCATATGAAAATGGGAGTCGATCTGAGTCCTTAGCGACGAGCTGAACCAAAGAGTCACAGCGGCTAATCATGGGGATAACCCATGGACCAACATGTAGAATAGTCCACCTGCATGACCCGAATGACAACTTCAATATCTGCAAGAATGAACATGAATTACTCGTTATGCAAATTGTGCTAACATGTTTTGTGCAGGGATGACTGCCGGCGTTGGTAAGTTGCTTATGATATATTTCTACTATCATGTTTTTATGAATTGTTAAAAAGAACCTAGACAAGTAGAAAGATAACTAGTAAATGTTAGCTCAACATATTGATTTAGTGCAGAGATTTGTGAGTTTGGCCAAAAGCGCTCGTCAGAACATGATGTGTGCTGACCCACGTTGTGGGCATCCTTTTCAGAAAGGAAAAGGAGACAGGGAGATTTCAAGTGAGGCACCGAAGCTCGTCTAGCCCAGTAGAGCTCGTGGATCGCCTCGCAGTTTCAATTTCATTCCAGTCACGTTTCAAGTTTCTTTTCCTTTTGAAGGTGTCTTTCAATTCCAGCTTGTAATAAAGGGATATCATGTATGGGCATTGTGACTATTTTCAAAGAAAGTTTCAAAGAGAATCATGTAGCCATATATGGCAAAATCTGAGTTCGCAAAGCTTTGTACTTGTATTCCTATCAAGTTATCAATAAAAGAAGTATTTCCATTTCAAATCTCTGTGTCCAATATTTGGTTTTCTGCAATGAATGGGTACGTGCGTGTTTTGCTTAACTAATGGTGCGTGCGTGTGTTTTTGCTTGACTAGTTGTTTTGTGCAGGTACATGGCCTTGTGCAAGCGCAACTTAGGCTTGCACGGCATCACGCCTTGGCGAGGACGATCGATCCCGCAGGGATCCAGGCAAGACGGACGACCCTAGCGGGATCGGGGCGTGACAAAGTGGTATCAGAGCACGGCTTTACGTCCTTGGCCTCTTGCAAATATCATTTTCGAAAAAGTATATAAAGTATTTTGATGGCTTTCAAAAGTGTCCCAATTTTTGTTATGAAAACCAATGCCCCATACAATAAGTCCACAATATTTTATGAGACTGACAGAAGTTACACTCTTTTTGTAGAGAAATGGCCCCTCCTCGCCCATCTGCTTCGACAGATCCGATAGAGCGGATCATGACATTATTGGAACTGCAAAGGCAGGACAGTGAGGAACGCAATCAAATATAACAGGCCCAAATAGAGGCCCAGCAGAAACAGTTGGAGTCCTTGACTCAACTTATCACGACGCTTGCGGCAAATCGAGATACCCCCGCAGTGACCAAACCAACGGGAACACCCGAGATTGAGCCCGTGGAGGGTGACGAGCCCCAGCCAGCGCAAAGGCACACTTCCTTTAGGCCAAAGGACTTCTTAGACGCGAAACCTCCAGAATTTGAAGGAAGGACATCACCCGATAAGGTGATGGATTGGGTTGATAAAATGGAGAGTCTGTTCGCGTTCCAGACTTAGACTTTAAAGGCGCGCTCGGAGTATCGCTCGGCCGATGCGAACATCGCTAAGGTAGGTGGCTCCGATGAACCTGTCTTTTCTTAGCCTAGACACATAATAATACGGACACTATTGCTAGAATCACTTGTCGGTAACACCGTGCTTGCTAGCAAAATGACTCAATGCACCTAGCTGAGGGAATAATCCCATCTTGTATGCTTGTGTAGAACATGGAAAATAACTTGGAAAAATATGCGAACTCTCGCACCGCACTCCACTCCCGTGCAAACGCATAGCTTGCAGATCGAATAGAATTACTCACGCGTTCAACTACGAACAAATGGCTTGTCACTTAGAATGGAACCTTAACTTAAGGTATAAAACAATGAATGGTGTTCAACGATGAAACATTAAGACTATCAACATAGTCATTCCGATTAGAGTTAGAAACATTGAAAGACTTTGGACCGATGGGTCGCCAAGGCGACTTCCGCACAGGGAGTTGCGTAATGTATGAATGAATGAATCAATGAATAAGTGAATGAAAGAATCAACGAATGAATGAATGAATACGTGAATGAATTAATGAACGAATTAATGAACGAACGAACAAATGAAAGAAAGAAAAGAATGAATGAATAAAAGATAAGAAAGAAAGGAATGGTTAGCGACAGGTATGACGGGGACGTGCATCGGGGCTCGCTACCCGTGCTGCACGGATGCCGCCGCCAACCTGGTCGATAATGCATTATGGCTCACAGACAGCCTATGGCTCAAAGATAGCCATTAAGTTAAAATGATAAGACAATACGAAATGGTCGCGGATAACCCACTCGTATACGGGGGGAAGAATCAAAAAGAGATTCCAAGGCAACGATCAATGAGACATCGTGGCCTACCTAGGCGGAATCATGGCTTACGGGCTGCTTGGGTGGGGGCTCGGATATTCCAAGTAGACGTAAGGCCGGGTATTTCAAAAGACTATCAAGGTTTACCAGCCATCACGCTATGATAGGTGAGAATACCAAAGGAGGAACATATCCAAAATGGCTTATGATGCCAGCGGCCGGTGCATATATATTAAGTGGGCTTGCTGGTGGCAATCCACGTGCAAGTCCTTGCATTGAAACAAAGTAGTCTAAGTTAATTGAACAATTGAATAGTTGAGTGAACATGGACGTTAGAACCAAACCCTTCGTGCATAACACAACTAACTGGTTGAGTAGATGGGATATCTGAGTGAGGATGATCATCGGAACGAGGCGTGGTCATAACATATCTTCGTAAGCAGAAACACGTCGTCGAATCTGAGGCAGGGACGCGCCCTTGGCACTGAATGTTTACGTGAATTACGTTAAGTTGATATATATGAATTGTTGACTAACTTGGTTTACCTTGGACAGGGAAGGCCGGACGGTAAGTATGGATAAGTCATGCATGTATTTCCATGCAAACACTTGAAATCGGTAACACGAGATAGGTTATGAAATATACCATGAAACTGATCCCAAGGCAAGATTAGCAAGACAATGAATGATAGATGTACACAGAAGTAAATAGAATGTGTTGGATAATGATAGCATTGTGGGCGAGCTAGCCTCCCCACCAGTGCATAACAATGTACTAATAACCCCACAGTTTGCTTGAAGGGGCAGGAGACGTCGGCGGGTGCGGAGCTTTCCTCGAACGTGCTAAGGCACAGAGCTAACTCTAGAGGCTTGGAGCGTTACAAGAAGCTGAAGCACCATATACATGACATAATGTATCGGAACATCGTCATGAATCATTCCATCTTGTAAGCCACTTGGCACGCCTTTTATGTTTCAGAGAGAGAGCTTGAGCGACTTGTAATATCGGCCTAGCGTCGCTTGTAAACTTCATGAATATCAATAAAAAGATTGAATTTGTTCCAGCTTGTGTTCATTTATTTTCTACTGCAAATGGGGACACTCTGTGCGACTCTGTGGCTTAGCTCAAATCGGCCCTTTATGGACTTAGCCTTGCACGGGCGCAACCTAGGCCCGTGCGGCAACACGCCTTAGCGAGGACGATCGCTCCTACAAGAGCGGGGCGTGACAGATTGTTATCAGAGCATGGCTTTACGTCCTTGGACTTTATTTCGATTCTCTCAGTTTTGAAAGCTCGATCGTAGACAAAAGAAGTATACGCTCTCTCTCGTTATGCCTTGGGATGTTCCTGTCACGTCCCGCTCCCGTAGGAGCGATTGTCCTCGCTAAGGCGTGATGCCGCACGGGCCTAGGTTGCGCCCGTGCAAGGCCAAGTCCAGAAACGGCCGAGTTTACAAGCGACGCTAGGCCGAATTTACAAGTCTCTCAAGCTCTCTCTCTCTCTCTCTCTCTCTGAAACATAAAAGGCATACCAAATGGCTTACAACATGGAATGATTCATGGCGATGTTCCGATACATTATGTCCTGTATATGGTGCTCCAGCTCCTTGCAACGCTCCAAGGCTCCAGAGATAGCTCCGCGCCTTAGCACGTTCGAGGGAAGCTCCGTACCCGATGACGTCTTCTGCATCCTGCAAGCAGACTGTGGGGTTATCAGTACATTGTTATGCACTGGTGGGGAGGCTAGCTAGCCCACAATGCTATCATTACCAAACATGTTCCATTTACTTTTGTGCACCGTCTATCATTCATTGTCTTTCTAATCTTGCCTTAGGATCAGTTTCATGGCATATTCCATAACCTATCTCGTGTTGTCGAATTCAAGTGTCGCATAAAAATATATGCACGACTTACCCATACATACCGTCCGGTCTTCCCTGTCCAGAGTAAACCAAGTTAGTCAACAATTCATAAGTAGTAACTTAACGTGATTCATGTAAACATTCAATGTTAGGGGCGTGTTCCTGCCTCATGTTCTAGCACGTCGTAGGCATGTTTTAACACGTCGTAGGCATGTTCTAGCACGTCGTAGGCATGTTTAGCACGTCGTTGGCATGTTCTAGTGTTACATTTCAGGCATGTTCAGGATGTTACATTTCCAGCATGTCCAAGACGTTATATTTCAAGCATGTTCAGGAGGCACTTCATTTAGTTAACTTAGATTACTTATTTCAATGCAAGAACTAGCACGTGCATTGCCACCAGCATAGTTTACTTAATCTACATGCATGGGTCGCTGGCATCACAAGCCATTTTGGACATATTACGTGGGCATTCTCACCTATCGAAGCGTGATGGCTGGTACACCTTGATAGTCTCTTGAAATGCCTGGCCTTACGTCTCCTTGAGTGGTCGAGCCCCCACTCAAAGCAGCCCGTAAGCCCCATGTCTGATTCCGTCTAGGCCGGCCACGGTATTCTACCCATCGCCCGTGCCGCAGAATCCTTCATCATGACGGCCACGGTATTCCCTTCCAGCACCCGTGCCATTTGTCCACGACCATTTCGTATTGTCTTGTCATTTAACTTAACGGCTGTCTTGAGCCATAATGCGTTATCGACCTGGTTGGCGTCCGTGCAGCGCGGGTAGCGAGCCCCGTTGCACGTGCCCATCATACCTGTCGCTAACGTCTTTCATGTCTTATCTTTTATTCACTCTTTCACTTGTTCGTTCATTCATTCATTTTTCACGTATTCATTTATTCATTCGTTGATTCATTCATTCATACATTATGCAACTCCCCGTGCGGGAGTCGCCTTGGTGACCTATCGGTCCCGAAGTCTTTCAATGTTGCTATACTCTACTCGGAACAACTATGTCGATAGTCTTCCGCTTCATTGTTGTAAACCATTCATTGTTTCATTGTTGAACATGTAAGGGACTAGCACGTAAGCTTGTGCCTTAGCATGAGCGTAAAGCGCGGTACGAGAGTTTCTATATTTGTCGAGTTCTTTTCCATGTTCTAAACAAGCATACAAGATGGGATTATTTCCTTAGCTAGGTGCGTTGAGTCATTTATTAGCATGCACGGTGTTATCGCCTCGCAATTCTAGCATTAGTGTCCGTATTGTTATGTGTCTAGGCTAAGCAAAGACGGGTTCATCGGAGCCACCCACCTTAGCGATGTTCGTATCGGCCGAGCGATACTCCGAGCGCGCCTTTGAAAGTCTAAGTCTGGATTCATCTTGACGAGCCAATATAAGCCTTGCATCGATTCTTCATCAGGTCGATGCCATCTCTTCGGTTCGATGGCTCGTTTGAGTCATTGCACTTGCCATTTAAATCGGCGTTTCGCTAGGGCAAAGCGGGTCATTACATAATACACCACTCAAAATAAGTCTCATCCTCGAGACTTCCTGAGTGCAGGTCATCTTACCATTCCTTAACTCGTGTCGTCGTGTTTCTTAGACAATTCTATCGAACGGCTCTATCGTTCGATGGCATCGAACCATACTCGATACCTTTCTAAGTTTCGTGTCGCATACGTTTGGTCGATTTTATTGAATAACTTTTCATTCATTTTAGAGTTGATGGTACTTATTCAATTCATGTGTTTCTTCGTCTTGGTTGCTATTTTTTCGTGTCATGGAACTGAAATGGTCGCACGAGGCACGTTGTAATTCGTCAAATACGAGGGTCGTAGGCTGAGGCAAACTCATTTTCGTTTATCTCGGTCATCGAGATGACCCGATTCTCTTCTCAAGCGTTCTTGTCGACGAAATCAGTATGATTTCTTCTTAGCAGGGTCGACCAAGTCTAAGTAATTTTCGTCCGATTCAAGACCAAGTATTGCACTATCATCGAGTACATCTTCCTATCAATTGTTCAATTCGTTATACCAACTTTTACTTGTACGATATCGATTCCATATCATTCACTTGTTTAGGGCTAATCTCGTCGTCGTTCATGCACACTCTGCCTACACGTTTCATTGATTCTGAGCCACGCTCGTACTAGTATCATTCCTTTCTTTTAACACGATTTCAAGTTCTCGACACTCTTCCATTCCTCAAGTCATGCTTGAACTCAACGTATCACTTGGCTGGATCGTGCACGCATTCCAGGCGTCCCCAAAATACCTACATTCAGCCAAGCCGCATGATAGAGAATTCGTCATTCTCACTCGAGTCACATCGTGCAAATACTCAGGCGTCCCTGAAATATATGCATGTCAGTCGAATCTCGTGAGCAGGGTTTCCTATTATTGTATCACTCAATCCATCCATGTCAATCCTCAAGATCAATCTTTTGATTGCAAACGCATGAAACAGGGCATCTCGCCTAACCGCTAGGCCATTTCTCAAGGCTAAGTCAATGTCAGGATTGGAATCATAGTTCCCTAACAATAATGCCAATACTGACCCCAATCCTAGGATCAAACCAAAGTCGATAGTACGGGATTTTCTACCCAAGCTCGTGTCACTCAGATTTCTAAACATCGAGCACGATCACCTATTCGCATCAATGCATTCATTGCGCGTATTCGAATCCATTCAAATCACCAATTCTAACCAATTCATGTATTCGATCACGAGGTCGTCTAGCTTTGACAATATGTTGCGCCCCAATCTCACGCGAGTCCGATTATCCACGGTGGTTCATGAATCACCATGCAACGCTCCCGCAGAATAATCATTCTCATCAGGGCGTAACTCTTGCTTGCGTCTAGACTAATTCATTCTCGATACGCGGATTGGACCTACGCAATCCTCAAGCTCAATCATCAAGCACACCAAGTCATTCTCAAGTTCACCTTCGCGTAACCACAAGTCGAAGCACACAAATTGCCACGCCATGCTAGTTCAATCACCCTTGCTGTATGAATTATCATATCAGCGCTCACGCAGAGTGATCGCCCTATTCGCCGCGATGCATATGCGAGGCTGGAGTTGCGCTCGCATAAGACAAGAATGTCGAAGTTGTGGTTATCGACGAGGCAAATCCAACGTTTCATTTACATACAAGTCAAGATTTCAATTTGATAGTCCATTTGTCATTCGTTCAACTAGAAAATCTTCGAGCCAAGTCTATCATTTCCTCGACACGTTTCAATATCCCGAGTATAGCATCCATCAGAACAATAATATTTGCACGATCGTCATTCGCCGAGTCAGAGTACCCCCGAGTTATCGCATATCGATCTTTGATATGCCTCAATACCATCGACGATATGCGTAACCTGACGATCTTCCTTTGCAACCAATTTCGAGTCGTGCATTGATGCTGTTGTCCGAGTTGGATATTCCACAATTTTCTCGATATTCAAGATCAAGTTTGATCACTATTCCTCAAGCTTCCTCGATCAAGACATTCACTTTCATTTATTATTCTGAATCGTTTTCTAACTCGCATTGCCCGTTTACAAGTTGTCCGAACGACATCTCATTCAGGACATTCGAAGTCACGATCAACTAAGCGTGACACGTTCTAAGGCTTTGTGCGATACCATCGCTTGCCGACATACTCGTTCTATCCGTAAATCCTTTAGTCTCGCTCGAACAATTTCTATAACGTCCATACACCACTCAGGGTTCGAGCCACTCGACTAATCGTCGACACCCATTCTTATTCTTCTCCGGACCTATCACATACACCACTCGGGTTCAAGTCATTTTATCAATCCTCAAAAGATCATTCAATTCCCAATTGACATGTTCAATCGTACGTTTTCCCGTTCCTCACAGTCTAAATTAATCTTCCGTGCAAGCCTAAGCGTAAACTTGATAGCGTTCCTATCGATATACACTCTAAGTATAGCTTCGTTCCCGACCGAGCGGTACTTGATATCGCTCGCAACTCGATTGTACCAAAAAGTCGAGGTACGCGACACTCGGACTAAGTTGTGCCGCATAACCATCTCGTACGGACTATATTCCGAGTTTGCACGCTCAATTGCTAGGGTCATCGTAGGACTAGTTAGGCATGTACGCGACATGTTAACTTTAGCACGTGTTTTCATTCAAGACAAGTTGACACCGTTCGACACAAAGGCCTACCGATGCATTCGGCGATAGCCTACCAATGCGTTCGATTGAACGCCTGAACGAACTTTTGAAAATATTAGACTTATTGTATGGAACATCCCAAGGCACAATTAGAAAGAGCGTACACTTCTTTTTCCAACGACGAGCTTTTAAAACTGATAAATCGACATGAAGTCCAAGGACGTAAAGTCATGCTCTGATACCAATCTGTCACGCCCCGCTCCCATAGGAGAGATCATCCTCGCTAAGGCGTGATGCCGCACGGGCCTAGGTTGCGCCCGTATAAGGCCAAGTCCATAAACGGTCGATTTGAGCTAGGCCACAGAGTTGCACAGAGTGTCCCCATTTGCAGCGGAAAGTAAATAAACACAAGTAAAAGCGAATTCAAACTCTTTATTGATATTCAAGAAGTTTACAAGCGGCGCTAGGCCGTGTTTACAAGTCTCTCAAGCTCTCTCTCTCATTGAAACATAAAAGGCATGCCAAATGGCTTACAACATGAAATGATTCATGGCAATGTTCCGATACATTATGTCCTGTATATGGTGCTCCAGCTCCTTGCAACGCTCTAAGGCTCCAGAGATAGCTCTGCGCCTTAGCACGTTAGAGGGAAGCTCCGCACCCGATGACGTCTCCTGCATCATGCAAGCAGACTGTGGGGTTATCAGTACATTATTAGGCACTGGTGGGGAGGCTAGCTCGCCCACAATGCTATCATTACCAAACACGTTCCATTTACTTTTGTGCACCGTCTATCATTTATTGTCTTTCTAATCTTGCCTTAGGATCAGTTTCATGGCATATTCCATAACCTATCTCGTGTTGCCGAATTCAAGTGTCGCACAAAAATACATGCACGACTTACCCATACTTACCGTTCGGTCTTTCCTGTCCAGAGTAAACCAAGTTAGTCAACAATTCACAAGTAGTAACTTAATGTGATTCATGTAAACATTCAATGTTAGGGACGTGTCCCTGCCTCTTGTTCTAGCACATCGTAGGCATGTTTTAACACGTCGTAGACATGTTCTAGCACGTCGTAGGCATGTTTTATCACGTCGTAGGCATGTTCTAGTGTTACATTTCAGGCATGTTCAGGATGTTACATTTCCAGCATGTTCAGGATGTTATATTTCAAGCATGTTCAGGAGGTACTTCATTTAGTTAACTTAGATTACTTGTTTCAATGCAAGAACAAGCACGTGGATTGCCACCAGCATAGTCCACTTAATCTACATGCATGGGTCGCTGGCATCACAAGCCATTTTGGACATATCACGTGGGCATTCTCACCTATCGAAGCGTGATGGCTGGTACATCTTGATAGTCTCTTGAAATGCCTGGCCTTACGTCTCCTTGAGTGGTCGAGCCCCCACTCAAAGCAGCCTGTAAGCCCCATGTCTGATTCCGCCTAGGCCGGCCACGATATACCTCCCCCTCGATCGTGCCGCACAATCCTTCTTCTTCACGGCCACGGTATTCCCCCCATCGCCCGTGCCGATTGTCCACGACCACTTCGTATTGACTTATCATTTAATTTAACGGTTGTCTTTGAGCCATAATACGTTATTGACCAGGTTGGCGTCCGTGCAGCGCGGGTAGCGAGCCCCGTTGCACGTGCCTGTCATACCTGTCGCTAACCATTCTTTCATTTCTTATCTTTTATTCACTTTTTCATTTCTTTCTTTTACTTGTTCGTACATTCATTCATTCTTCATGTATTAATTCATTCATTCATTGATTCATTCATTCACTTATTCGTTCATTCATTCATTCACTTATTGCTTCATTCATTCATTCCTTATGCAACTCCCCGTACGGGAGTCACCTTGGCGACCCATCGGTCCCGAAGTCTTCCAATTTTGCTATACTCTACTCGGAACGACTATGTCGATAGTCTTCCATTTTTTTGTTGTAAACCGTTTATAGTTTCATTGTTGAACGCATAGGAAACTTGAATGTAAGCTTATGCCTTAGCACGAGCGTAGAGCGCGGTACGAGATTTATCATATTTTCTATATTATTTTCCATATTCTATACAAGCATACAAGATGGGATTATTCCCTTAGCTAGGTACGTTGAGTCATTTATTAGCATACGCGATGTTATCGCCTAGCGATTCTAGCAATAGCGTCCGTATTGTTGTGTGTCTAGGCTAAGCAAAGACGGGTTCATCGGAGCCACCCACCTTAGCGATGTTCGCATCGGCCGAGAGATACTCTGAGCGTGCCTTTGAAAGTCTAAGTCTGGATTCCTCTTGACGGGCCATTGTAAGCATTGCATCGATTCTTCATCAGGTCGATGCCAACTCTTCGGGTCGACGGCTCGTTTGAGTCGTTGCACTTGCCGTTTGAATCGGCATTCCGCTAGGGCGGAGTGGGTCTTTACAATAAGTGAGACTTAGAACGTATGTTGATAGGGACGCTACTTGACCAACGCTAAAGTGAACATGGGAAATGGTTCTTAGTATTTGAGGAACGTACGAATGCACAATTAAACATGGCGATTGTGAATCGAATGACCTTTTTGAGGATTTGTAGAATGACTTGACCCCGAGTGGTGTATGTGATAGCTTCGAAGAAGAATAAGAGTGAGTATCGACGACTAGTCGAGTGGCTCGAACCCTGAGTGGTGTATGGACGTTATAGAAATTGTTCGAGCAAAACTAAAGGATTTACGGATAGAACGAGTATGTTGACAAGCGATGATATCGCATAAAGCCTTAGAACGAGTAACGCTTAGTTGGTTGCTACTTCGAGAGTCTCAAACGGGATATCGTTCGGACGGATTAAGAATGCGTAGTACAAAGTATGAAATGGTTGAATGGAGATTCGAAACGATAAAATAAATGGATATTTTGGTTGAGGAAACGTAGTAGATCGTACATACAATTTTGAATTTAGTTGAATGGATTGAAACTTGAGTTAAGGTGAAATACTCATAGACGAGATCGAAGATAGGACGATCGGAAGATAGCGTGCATGGGAAACATTGGTTTGAAGATACGAGAATGACTAGGGACTTGGAATAGATGTTGCTCGATGAAGAGTTAGCACAAGACGATGTGAATTGAGGAATTAAGTTGCACGACTCGGAATTCGTTGCAAAAAGGAATATCGTCTGGTTATGTACATCATCGATGGTATTGAGGCGTATCAAAGATTGATGTACGATAACTCGGGGGTACTCTGATTCGATGAATGATGATCGTGTTAGAAGTTATTGTTTTGAAGGATTCTATGTTGGGGATTTTGAGAGAAATGACTTGATTGTTCGGTGATAACCACAACAACAACGATCTTGTCTTGTACGAGCGTAACTCCAGCCTCGCACATGTGTCACGTCGGATTTGGGACGATTATTCTGCATGAGAATTGGCATGGTGGTTCATGTCCAGCGGGAATGATCGAACTCGAAATATCATGACATGGCAATTTTGATTTGCTTTGACTTATGGTTTGAAGCGAAGGTGAATTCGAAGATTGTTAGGACTTGTGATTGACGACTAAGTAAAGTTGAGGATTGAGTAGACCCAATCCACGTATCGAAAATGAGTAAGTCTAGACTCAACGCAAGAGTTACGTCCCGATGAGGACTATTATTTCGCGGGAACGTTGACATGGTGATTCATGTCCGTCGTGGATAATCAGACTTGCGTGAGATCGGAGCACGACATATTGCAATGCTAGACGACCTTGTGATCGACTACGTGAATTGGATAGGATGGATAGGGTAATTGTATCAAACATAATTGAAGAGATAGACTACAAAAATTGCTAGTGTGGATGTATGACATTAATATGTCGAGGATTTGGTTGAGAACAACCTATCATAGGATGACTTTTCTAAACGAGATCGAACTTGCAGCAGAGAATGTGTTGATGCGAATAGGACGAACACTGCTTGATGAGTAGAAGTTTGAGTGAAATAAACTTGGGTAGAAACTTCCGTACAAATGAACAAATGGTCTGACCATAGGATTTGGGGCCAGCGTCGTACAACGACCTTGCACGATGAACCATGAACTTGACTTGTAACTATGACCTGGTGAGATAACCTAGCGTATAGGCAGACAACCCTATGCCGAGTGATTGAACCTGTGTGACTGACATTTACAATATCGTCTAGACGGACGATAGACTTGGGACAACAAGACTTAGAGTAGGACGTAGAATTGGAAGTGTGCATTAACGACAACGTGACTAGCCCTAAACAAAGTGAATGATATGAAATTGATATTGCACAAGTAAAGTTGGTATGATGAATTGAATCATTGATTGGAAGACGTACTCGACGATGGTGTAATACTTGGTCTCGAATCGGACGAGAATTACTTAGACTTGGTCGACTCCGCTAAGAAAAATATCGTATTGATTTCGTAGACAAGAACGCTTGAGAAACAAATTGGATCATCTCGAGGACCAAGATAAACGATAGTGAGACGCACATGAGTTCATTTTTAATCGAAGTTAAGCAAAAACAATCGGCAAATCGAAACTATCATGAGTAGCTTGTCCGACTTCGCTAATCGCTAAGCTTGGTTAAAATGTACGTATTCAAGGGACGCCTTGAATATGTGCATGATCCAAACTCAGCGATATGATGAACTCGAATAAAGCTGCAAGTGGGTGTTGAGATGCACATGAACGAATGAGTGAGTTTGCCTCAGCCTACGACTCTCCTGTTTGATGAATTAAAACGCACCTCGCACGACCATTACAGTCCCATGACACGACGAAATAGCAACCAAGTCGAAGAAACACGACGATTGAATAAGTACCATCAGCTCTAAAATAAGTGAAAATTCATTCAATAAAATTGACCAAACGTATGCGATACGGAACTTAGAAAGGTACCGAATGTAGTTCGATGCCATCGAACGTTGAAGCCATTCGATAGGAATTGTCTAAGATATGCACACGACATGAGTTAAGGAACGGTAGGATGACCTGCACTCAGGAAGTCTCGAGGACGAGACTTATTTTGAGTGGTGTATTATGTAACGACCCGCTCCGCCCTAGCATAATGCCGATTCAAACGGCAAGACCAACGACTCAAATGAGCCGTTGACTCGAAGAGTTACGTCAACTCGATGAAGAATCGATGCAAGACTTATATTGGCCCGTCAAGGATGAATCCAGACTTAGACTTTCAAAGGCGCGCTCGGAGTATCGCTCGGCCGATGCGAACATCACTAAGGTGGGTGGCTCCGATGAACCTGTCTTTGCTTAGCCTAGACACATAACAATACGGACACTATTGCTAGAATCACTTGTCGGTAACACCGTGCTTGCTAACAAAATGACTCAACGCACCTAGCTAAGGGAATAATCTCATCTTGTATGTTTGTGTAGAACATAGAAAATAACATAGAAAAATATACGAACTCTCACACCGCACTCCACTCCCGTGCAAACGCATAGATTGCACATCGAATAGAATTACTCATGTGTTCAACTACGAACAAATGGCTTGTCACTTAGAATCGTACCTCAACTTAAGGTATAAAACAATAAATGGTATTCAACGATGAAACAGGAAGACTATCAACATAGTCATTCCGATTAGAGTTAGAAACATTGAAAGACTTTCGACCGATGGGTCGCCAAGGCGACTCCCGTACAGGAAGTTGCGTAAGGTATGAATGAATTAATCAACGAATAAGTGAATGAATGAATCAACAAATGAATGAATGAATACGTGAATGAATCAATGAACGAACGAACAAGTGAAAGAAAGAAAATAATGAATGAATAAAAGATAAGAAAGAAAGGAATGGTTAGCGACACGTATGATGGGGACGTGCATTGGGGCTTGCTACCCGTGCTGTACGTACGCTGCCGCCAACCTGGTCGATAACGCATTATGGCTCACAGAAAGCCTATGGCTCAAAGACAGCCGTTAAGTTAAAATGACAAGACAATACGAAATGGTCGTGGACAATCCACTCGTATACGGGAGGAAGAATCAAAAAGTGATTCCAAGGCAACGATCAACGAGACATCGTGGCTGGCCTAGGCGGAATCATGGCTTACGGGCTGTTTGGGTGGGGGCTCGGACATTCCAAGTTGACGTAAGGCCGGGTATTTCAAAAGACTATTAAGTTATACCAACCATCACGCTATGATAGGTGAGAATACCAAAGGGGGAACATGTCTAAAATGGCTTATGATGCCAGCGGCCGGTGCATATAGATTAAGTGGGCTTACTGGTGGCAATCCACGTGCAAGTCCTTGCATTGAAACAAAGTAGTCTAAATTAATTGAATAATTGAATAGTTAGTGAACATGGATGTTAGAACAAAACTGTTCGAGCATAACACAACTGACTGGTTGAGTAGATGGGATATCCAAGTGAAGATGATTATCAGAACGAGGCGTGGTCATAACGTATCTTCGTAAACGGAAATACGTTGTAGAATCTGAGGCAGGGACACGCCCTTGACACTGAATGTTTACGTGAATTACGTTAAGTTGATATATATGAATTATTGACTAACTTGGTTTACCTTGGACAGGGAAGGCCGGACGGTAAGTATGAGTAAGTCGTACATGTATTTCCATGCAAACACTTGAAATCGGTAACACGAGATAGGTTATAAAATATGCCATGAAACTGATCCTAAGGCAAGATTAGAAAGACAATGAATGATAGATGATGCACAGAAGTAAATAGAACGTGTTGGGTAATAATAGCATTGTGGGCGAGCTAGCCTCCCTACCAGTGCATAACAATGTACTGATAATCCCACAGTTTGCTTGCAGGGGACAGGAGACGTCGGCGGGTGCGGAGCTTCCCTCGAACGTGCTAAGGCACGGAGCTAACTCTGGAGCCTTGGAGCGTTGCAAGGAACTTAAGCACCATATATTGGACATAATGTATCGGAACATCGCCATGAATCATTCCATTTTGTAAGCCACTTGGCAGGCCTTTTATGTTTCAGAGAGAGAGAGCTTGAGCGACTTGTAATCTCGGCCTAGCGCCGCTTGTAAACTTCATGAATATCAATAAAGAGATTGAATTTATTCCAACTTGTGTTCATTTATTTTTCGCTGCAAATAGGGACACCCTGTGCGACTCTGTGGCCTAGCTCATATCGGCCATTTCTAGACTTAGCCTTGCACGGGCGCAACCTAGGCCCGTGCGACAACATGCCATAGCGGGGATGATCGCTCCTACGGGAACGGGGCGTGACATGCCCAAGGGTGTGTCTATGCCATGACTCGCGATGAGGCATTCGCCTCCGATACAGTCATGACAGGTATACTTCTTTTCAATAATAAACCTGCTCGTGTTCTATTTGATTCAGGTGCCACACATAGATTTATATCGGTGGACTTCACCGTTGAACACAAATTTCCTATGACACCGCTACGCCTCAATCTTAGTGTTAACATCCCATCGGGCATGCAACTACTTACACAAACAGCCTGTAGAGATGGAATTATTTGTATTGGAGTTTAACTAGTGTGTCTTGATGCGATAGTTCTAGATATTAAGGACTACGACATCATACTGGGAATGGATTGGCTCGGCGCTTGCAACGCCAACATCGACTGCACAGAAAAGAAGGTCACCTTTCGCATACCTGGGATGGCAGAATTCTGCTATTCGTACGGTAACGCATCGTCGACTTGCATGATGATCTTGGCGATATTCGCTTAAAAGATGCTGCATTCCGGATGTGAAGGCTATTTGGCGTTCGTTCGAGACATACGACAGGATGATGCAAGTACGGGTCATACTAACATTGTGGTAGAATTCCCATACGTATTTTTGAACGAGGTATCCAGTATGCCACTTGGTCGAGAGATCGAGTTCACCATCGACACATTCCCCGACAACCGACAGATCTCCAAAGCTCCGTATATAATGGCCCCTATAGAGCTAAAGGAACTCAAAGTGCAGTTGCAATAGCTACTCGATAAGGGATTCATACGGCATAGCATCTCGCCATTGGGAGCGCCCGTGTTGTTTGTCAAGAAGAAGGATGGCTCAATGCGTCTTTGTATTGACTACCGCGAGCTGAACAATGCCACCGTCCGGAACAAATATCCATTGCCTCGCATAAATGACCTGTTCTATTAGTTAAGGTGCATCGGTGTTTCCTGAAATTGATCTACGCTCAGGTTACCATCAACTCAAGATCAAGCCGGACGATGTGTCGAAGTTAGCCTTCCGCACTCGATACAGCCATTACGAGTTCCTAGTAATGTCGTTCGGCCTAACGAACGCCCCCACTACCTTCCTGGATTTAATGACTCAGGTGTTTCGACCCTTCCTCGACAAGTTCTTAGTAGTCTTTATCAACGATATACTCGTCTACTCGAAGGATAAGCGGCAACATGCTGAGGACCTGCGGACCGTACTTCAAACCCTTCAAGAAAATCAGTTATATGCGAAGCAAAGCAAGGTGTGAACTCTGGCTGAGCAGCATATCGTTCCTTAGGAACATCATTTTCGCTGAAGGCGTTGCCATCGATCCGAAAAAGTTGAAGCCATTGTTGATTAGAAATGGCCTGCGTCAGTCGACGATATACGAAGCTTCCTTGGCTTGGCGAGATAATACAGACGTTTTGTAAAGGACTTCGTGAAGATTGCAGCACCATTGACTCGCATCACTTAAATGGGAGTCGTGTATGAGTGGTCGGACAACTACGAGGCTTCTTTCCATGATTTAAAGCAGCAACTCATTTTGGCCCCTATACTCGCACTTCGGAATGTGGTAGAGGGTTTTCAAATCTGTAGTGATACTTCAGGCCAGGGCTTGGGATGTGCACTCATGTAGTAAGACAAGGAGATATCTTTCGCCTTGAAACAATTGAAGCCGCACGAGAAGAACTATCCTACGTATGACTTGGAGCTAGCGGCGATTGTGTTCGCGTTAAAACTGTGACAACACTACCTTTATAGTGTGGCATGCAGGATTTATACGGATCACAAGAGCCTCAAGTATCTCTTCACTCAGAAGGAGCTGAACTTGTGGCAAAGGCATTAACTTAAGCTAATCAAAGATTACGACTTGACTATTGACTATACGTCGGGTAAAGGAAATATTGTGGCAGATGCTCTGAGTCGAAAGTATATTGCCTCGCTATCCATCGATAGCAGATTGCTACGGGACCTAGAAGAAATGGGCATCGACCTCCGAGTTCGATTCAAGGATGTGCAGTTGGCGCCGTTGCAGCTACAGTCAAGCTTACGAAAAAAGATCAAGACCACTCAGAAGGACGATCCATACCTAAAAAAGAAGTGGGAGATAATCTCAACGGATAGGGCGATCAACTTTGCGGAAGATGAAACCGGCATGCTTCGATTGAAGGGTAGGATATGCGTTCCGGATGATTCAAAATTTAAAAAGAAAATATTGACGGAAGTGCGCTATACGAAGTACTCCTAGCATCCAGGCAGTACCAAGATGTATAAGGACCTCCACATGACCTTCTGGTGGTACGACATTAAGAAAGATATGGCACTCTTTATATCGTAATGTATGGCCTGTCAGCATGTGAAAGCTGAGCATCCAAGATCGGGCGAGAAGATGCAGAATCTGCCGATTCCAGAATGGAAGTGGGAGCATGTGTGCATGGATTTTATTGTTGATCTGCCAAAGACGCCATAGGGAAATAATGTCATCTGTGTTTGCAAAAACAAAAGTATGATATTTATTTCACAAACTTTGTAAAGAATATTACAAGAATTCTGGGAAAGTACAACTATAGGAATCCGATCGGAATGACGATCGCTTTATCCCTTGGACGATGTGAACTTTGAAGACTTGAATCTCTGAAGAATGCAGCAACACTTGGACAAAAAAACTCTGATTTCTCTTGATTGTGTCAGTCCCCCATTGAATGGAAACGAAACTCTATTTATAGAGTTCTGAAATAACTGTTTTGGGCAGTTATTCTGGAGAGCGCCTGATTGAAGTGCGCCTGTTTTGAGCACGTATGACAAACTGCGCCTGTTTTCACTCCATTATCACGAACGTGCACCAACTGCTTTAGACACGTGGCATTATTTGATTGAAATACGCTTGGTCGTGTACAGTTAGTGGGACACGTGTTGGACATGTAGAGTGGTAGTTAGACGTTGAATTAGTCAAAGTGCGCCTGTTTCAGGGACACGTGGTAAGCTCTGAATTGATGTTGTTTTGAACTGCGCCTTCTTCGTAGGCGCAATCTGCAAAGTGTGCTGAGTTTGGATAGAAGTAGGCGCAATCTGCGAAGTGTGCTTGATATAGTCAAAAGTAGGCGCAATCTGCGAAGTGTGCTTGATATAGTCAAAAGTAGGCGCAGTCCGTTGATAGTGCCTAGTTCTTTGATGTAGGTGCAATCTGTTTAGACAGCTGTCATATCTTCCTCGAGCGCCGCGCCATCATAGGAATGATAGCGCCTTCTCGATCTTCGTGTTTGTCGGGTAATGATGACTCCACGTCAGCTAAGCGCGGTTTGTGAAATACGCCTCTATGATGCAGAAATAGGCGCGTTCTGTGTTTGTTGATGAAGTAGGCGCCATTTGTTTGTAGGCGCATTCTGATTAATCTGTTGAACTTAACATAGGCGCGGTTTGATTTTTTGGACCTACAAAACCCCCTTCAAAGTTTTCGAATTTTGAATTTTCAAAAGTTCGAAATACTTTGAATTTCCATATGACCAAGTCAAACCGCGCTTGAATCTGCAAATCACCTCGTTGTGCTGAAGCGTCAAAAGGAGCTTAATACCAAGACTCATCATGAAGAGCTGAATGCTCGTTTTGCTAATCTAAAACCCTTTGACTTCGAGTCAACAAGGAATCAAATTAGACAAAGGATTCTGAACTCTCAAAATGAAACGATAGCTGCTTTGAAAAGACGTATTGCAGAGCTCAGTACCCGGCCTGTTGAATAATTTATTTTGTAATGTCTTTTTGTCTTTGATCAACTGTAATGGACTTTATTTTGAATGGAATGATATTTCAGATAATTCTATTTACTTGTTACATACCCTATTATAGGAGATAAGCAATAGAACGAGAAAACATATTCAGCGGTACAGGACGTGATATATTTTCTTGATGTAGAAAATAACTATATTCTTTATATCTTGCTCAGAGGTAATGTGGACATGGCAAAATATAAATATCGAATATTTGTTATTTCAATAGACAACTTAGTCAGAGGTAATAGGGACGTAACAAGTTGCAAATAGAAAATATGTGAATTCTTTTTTAATGGCGATGATGATATGATGAACGATTGAAAATGAACCGTCAGAATGAATGATTCATCAAAAATGTCTGCTGGGGATTTTAATGAATGAACCTTTAGATTCATCGAAAGGGGTGAACAGTCACCTCGATTCACGAAGAGTCAGTAGGTTAGTATAAATAGTACAGGACTCGTGAAGAATTTTATCACTGCCTTCAACAGGAAAGATGTCTTCCAACAACATGTCTAAGGAGACTGAAATCGTGCCGAAAGCCGAGAGCGTCACCGGGGAACCTTCTGCTGGGACAGAGAAGGGCGAAGGGTCGTCTGCACCCAGGCCTCTCGTCAACTCAGTCTTACCGGATCAAAAGGAGGTGGGCGAAGGCTCCTCTGCACCAAAGCCTTCACAGGATATCCTCGACTTTCTGATAGAGCCGGGGAAGACGGCGGAAGAAGAGACAAAGAGGATAGCTTTCCTCAAATTCTTGCTGAGTTCCGACAAAGATGTCTTCGACTCCTTTGCTGATTTTGCTTGTGAGAAGGAGGGGCTTGGCCCTCGTCCTAAGTTTGATAGGGATGATAGTGATCTCCCTTAATGTAATGTAATATCTTCTTTGAAAATAAAAAAGAAATTTTATTTACATTGTCTGTCAAGAAATCTTTACACATTTATACGTAGTATTTCTTAAGAAATTTGCCATTGATAGGCATCATAGCTATTCTGCCATCCATCTCTGTTAACTGGTAAGCACCATTGGAAAATACTTTGTTTACAACAAAAGGACCTTCCCATTTGGCATCGAACTTGCCCTTACTCATGTGAGTCATAGTCATAGGACGTCTGACTGTAAGGACTAAATCACCTTTCTGAAATGCTCGTACTTTAACTTTGCGATTAAAGGCTTTTGAGATACGGGCCTGGTATAACTCAATGTGCTGTTGAGCCAAAAGCCTCTTTTCATCAAGTGCCTCCAACTCTTGCAATCGAAGTAGATCATTGTTCTCCGTTGTAAGTTCATTGGCAATGGCTATCCGCAGAGACGGGATTTGAATTTCCAGTGGCAGAACTGCTTCACAACCATATACCAAGGAGAAAGGTGTACAGCCGGTAGGATTGCGAACTGTAGTGCGATAAGCCCATAAACATTCGCCAAGCTTCTCACTCCAATTCCGTTTGTTAGTAGAGACAAACTTCTTGAGGAGTTTGATAATGGTTTTATTGAAAGCTTCAGCTAAACCGTTTGCTGCAGGGTTATAGGCTGTCGAAGCAACATTGTCGATGCGATGATCGTCACAGAACCGAGTGAACTTTTGACTAATGAACTGAGGTCCATTGTCATGAATGATTCGCTGCGGTACACCAAACCTGTATATCACATGGTGTTTGATGAAGTTGATAACACTGCTGGTTTTGACTTCAGCCAGAGGTATAGCCTCAGCCCACTTAGAGAAGTAGTCTGTGATGGCCAGGATAAACCGGTGCCCTTTAGAAGAAGGAGGGTTGATTGGGCCTATGATGTCCATGCCCCAAGCTTTAAAAGGCCAAGAAGCAGCCGTAGGATGTAGATATTCTGATGGTTGATGAATGAAATCTGCATGAATTTGACATGCTCTGTATTTTTTTGCGTATTCAATAGCATCGGAAACCATAGAAGGCCAGTAATAGCCCATACGACGAATACGATCTTGCAATTTAGGACCGGGTTGATGCGCTCCACAAACACCATCATGAGCTTCACGTAGTATTTGTTTTGCTTCATTACCAGCAAGACAACGTAATAGTAGACCATCATAAGTTCGTCGATAGAGAGTTTTTGTTATATGATTATAATAGAAACGGAGAGATCGTCTTCGAATGCTGGTGGCTTCTTTGGAATCTTCAGGCAATATTCCATAGACTGCAAAATCAATGAAAGGAGTTCTCCAATCTTCATTGATGATATTGACCTCAGCAGAATTACTAAACTCAATATTGTGATTATTTTCAATACAAAATAACTCTCTGTTGGAAATAACAACCAACTGCTGTCTTTGGACAGGAATCGCCAAGACTGCTGCAAGGTTTGCTAGAGCATCTGCTTCAGTGTTGTAAGCCCGACGAACGTATTCAATGTAGAAAGCTTTGAAAGAAATGGCCATAGCAATGGCTGCTTCATGATATGGAATCAAATCTTGATGACGAACTTCATATATTCCTCTAACCTGGTTAACAACCAGTTTAGAGTCACCGTATACTTCAAGATATTGTATGTCTAATTGTTTAGCCAGTTGAAGGCCGATAAGCAAAGCATTATACTCTGCAACATTGTTGGAACAAGGCTCATCCAAAGAATAAGCCCGTTGAATAGTTAGTCCTTCTGGCGAAACGAGCACAATCCCTACTCCTGCTATAATAATCCCATTTGGTCCAATTCTGGAAGCTCCGTCAAAGAATAGACGCCATGTGGGAAATTCTTCCGAGATCAGATTTGTTTCAAGCGTCTCATCAGGAATCTCGTCGTAGAGTTTAGAAGTCTCAGTAACAGGATGAGCAGCTAAGAAATCGGCAAGGGCTTGTCCCTTTACTGACTTTTGAGGTACATAAATCATGTCGTATTGGGCAAGTAAGATAGCCCATGTAGCCAGCCTTGAATTGAGAGTACTGGGCTTCTTCATGAGTACCCGTAGAGGGTTAATTCGGGAGATGACATGGATTGTTTGACCAATTATATAGTGTCTTGTCTTTTGTACAGCGAACACTAAGGCTAAACATTCTTTCTCAACCATGCTATATCGATGTTCGGCTCCGATCATAGTACGACTGAGATAGTAGATAGCCTGTTCATGTCCTTCTTTATTCTTTTGGGCAAGTAAAGCACCCAATGAGTGATCCATTGCTCTGACATACATTAAGAAAGGTATGCCGGAGATTGGTGGCACCAAGACTGGTGGGCTCATAAGATATTGTTTTATGTCATCAAATGCTTGTTGACATTCTTCGGTCCAAACGAAAGATACACCTTTCTTCATGAGTTGTGTAAACGGTCTGCATCGTCCAGATAAATTTGAAATGAATCTCCTGATGTACGCAAGTCGACCTTGAAATCCTCGTAGCTCTTTTAGGTTGCGTGGAGGACGCATCTCGTGAATGGCTTTGATCTTCTCAGGATCTACGTGTATACCTTTAGAGGTAATAACGAAGCCGAGAAATTTACCACTAGAGACACCCAAGAATGACTTGGTGGGATTCATTTTGAGTTGATGTTGGCGTATGAGATTGAAGATAGTTCTCAGGTCTTGAATGTGATCTTCCTTCAGACGACTTTTGACAGCAATATCATCAACATAGCATTCAACAGTCTTTCTCAAATGATCTCGAAAGATAGTGCTCATGGCTCGTTGATAAGTTGCACCGGCGTTCTTGAGACCAAATGGCATCACAGTATAGCAATAAACTCCTCGAGGAGTACGAAAAGAAGTATGCTTTTCATCGTCAGGATTCATCTTGATTTGATTATATCCAGAGAATCCATCCATAAAAGATAACCTCTCGAACCCACAGGTATTGTCAATCATGACATCAGTGATTGGAAAGGGAAACTCATCCTTTGGACAAGCGTCGTTCAGATCCCAAAAATCAATGCAGACTCTGATTTTCCCAGTCTTCTTCAAAACTGGAACAACATTAGCAACCCAGTCTGGATGTTGCTCTTCACGAATAAAGCCACAAGCGATGAGCTTTCGAACTTCTTCATCAATTGCATCCATCATTTCAGGTTTGAAGCGCCGTTGTTGTTGTTTAACAGGTTTCGTATTAGGTAATATATTCAGCTTGTGCGTAGCAATTTTGGGATCTAAACCTGGCATGTCTTCATAGCTCCAAGCAAAGACATCAATATATTCGCGAATGAGAAGAATCAACTCCTGCTTATCATCTTCGGGGAGATTCTTACTAATGAATATAGGACGGGATATACCGTTTTCTCCTACATCAATCTGGATTAGCTGATCTTCAGTAGGTGGTTCTCGTTTTTCAAACCGGAGCTTCCACTGATTGTCCATCTTTTGTACCCAAGGATCAGTTTCAGGGCTTTCTTCGAAGTCATCATCAGTAGCATCATTGTTGATATCTGGAAATTCAACTGAGACCATGTTGGAGGATATGGCAATACGATGTACGTGAGCAATGCTAGTGTCAGAATACCATGAAACTGTATCAGAAGAAACAGTGCGTTCATCGTCATCGGATTCAATTATCTTAGGAGCTGTAGCCATAGCAGGAAATGTAAATACATAACCAAGGCCGAGTTTATTCTTCTTGCTAGTAACATGAATAGGGGTTCGTCTCCCTCTTCCATAGTTGAGTCCACTCTTGAAATTATATCCCATTTTACGAATGATCTCTTTAGACTGAGTGCTGTAACGACGGAGTTGTAAATGTCCCGTGTCATCGTTTTTGCAGTCTTCGGTATAAGAAAACTTTTGTTCTGGTCCTCTAATAAAGATTATTGGACTTTCGTCAGCTTTTCGAGCAGGAACTATAAAGTATGAATTATCCGTTGATTCCAATGATACATCTGTTTGGTAAGATTGCACAACTTCAATTGTGAGTGGCTTCAACCTATCTAACATATTTAAGTAACACTCAGCATGATATAACACATCAGTATACTGTAAAGGAGATGCATCTTTATTGATATTTACAACAGTGTTTACAGTAGGACCTTTAGCCTTAGCAGGCTTAGTCAAATTGATAACAAGAGGAGGAGAAGAAGAACGAGGAGGAAGAGAAGACTTGTTACGACGAAGGTCGATAACAAGTGGCTCAGAAGAGGTGAGCTCCCTTTTTTCTTGGTCAGTCATAGAAATTGTCTTCTTGGCAGGAAGTCGAATGACCAGTGGTTCAGCATGTGAAGGCTTAGAGATGCGCCCTTTGACAGGAATCACAAGAGTATCCTGTGACTTTGGTTCTTGTTCCTTTTTGCTAGGAGGAAGATAGATGGTTAGTGGTTCAAAAGAAGAGGGTTGAGAGACGCGCCCTTTAACAGGAATTACAAGAGTGTCTTGAGATTCAGTTCCCTGCTCTTCTTCAATGTCTAAAGCCAAGACAACTTTCATGAACTCGTCTTTGTACATGCCAGCATCGTTGCAGTACGCTTCGACGCCCTTGAAAGGATAGAGATCAGCAACTTCTTTTTGGACTTCTCCTTTGTCATCAACATACTTGAAACATTGATGAAGAGTTGATGGCACAATATTATGCTCATGAAGGAATGGTCTTCCCAGAAGAGCATTATAGGAACAACCATGGTTATCAATGATGTAAAAGGTTACCTTTGTACGAAGATTGCCTATTTGGAATTTTAGGCGAATCTTGCCCAGAGGTTCACTTCTTCCTTGATTGAACCCCAGAATAGTAGTGATTGTACCAGTAAGACTGCGTACAGGAATTTTCAAAGCATCCAACATTGTTTTAGGCATAATGCTGAGTGCAGAGCCTGGATCTATCAGGATACGATCGACCTTCATGGTATCAACATACCCTGTGAAATACAAAGGGCGATCATGTCGATTATCTTCCAGGAGCATGTCATCTTGCGTGAAGTTAATATTTGGAATTAATTCCAACACGCTATGACAATGGAAACAAGAGAGAGGCTCTTTCTCCGGTTTCTTCAGAATTTCAAGGCAATTTTCTGCCTGCAACAAAGCTTCACTTAACGTCTCTCGAGTTTCCTTAGAGAGGCGCAAGAGCTCGAATATTGACAATCTGGCAGGAGTATTGGCCAGTTGAGCCAGTATATCAAAGTTATACGGCTTCTCGAGTCCGAGAGAAGTGGACTTTTTGAGAGCTTTATCGAAACGAGCTGGTTGTTTCCCTTTATTAGTAACTGCTGGTTTAGCAGGAGGAGGAGTTGGGTTAGTTGAAGATGAAGAGGGTTGAATTTTAGGAGGCGTGTCAGGAGTGGAAGATGAGGTTGGAGTTTCCTGATTCTTTGAGTATTCCCGTAAATAGGGCTTACCAGACCTGGTACCCAATAAGATCTCTTCTTTATTTAATGGTTCAAGAGAAACCATATTACAACTTTTAAACTTGCTTTTGGAATTTTTCTTTTGTTTAGATGAAGAAGAGGTGGAGGATTCAAAATCTGAGACCAGATCTGGATGAATCCACAAGATTTCCCCTTTAGAAGTTGATAAAGGGACAAGTCCTTTGTTTCGAAAAGGTGGAAGGTTTACCAGCTCGAGAGTGGTTCGAGGAATGGGAACTACACCATCTTCTATCTGCATTGGTGGAAATTCGCCAAACTGAACAGAGACGACATTAGCCGTCACCGTCTTTTCGTCCTGTTCAAGAGTCACTGCTCCAGATTTGATCATCTCTTGTATTTTTCCTTTAAGCACATAACATGCTCGAGTAGGATGTCCGATAAATCTGTGGTAAACACAATATTTAGGATGATCAGTCTTACCAACCTCTTCCGGTCTTTTAGGGTCGGGTAATTGCAGTTTGTTGCTTTTTGTAAGACATTCAAAGATACCCATGATGTCATCTTCATCGAAAGAGTATTCTTCTTTAGGACGTGGTGCTCTTTGAGGTTGTTGTGATGGAATAAGTGCAGATTGAGCAACATTAACAGCCAGTGCATCTTTGCTTCTCAAGTCAATGGCCAAAAATTCTTTAGGAGTAGATGTATCTTTGCCCCTCTTGTTATTTTGGCGATTGTTGTTAGAGTTTGAGCTATGATCGCCTTGGTCAGGATTCATATGAACTCCCAATGTCTTGAATTTTTCAGCGCTAAGTTCTGCTGCTTTAGCATTGATAATGAAAGAAGGCCAGTCTTGGAATTGAGTTGCCCCTGTCCACATACTAACAATTGGCAAGAGATTATTCTTGCAAGTGTCAATGGTGACGGCAGATGGGGTCCCCATTGGCATCTTGAGAGCTTCGCGACGAAACCTCTCAATAAATTGCTCAACAGGCTCATTATTTCTTTGTTTGATTTTAATGAGGGCTGACATAGTCATGTCATTGACGCCTTCATAAAATCGTTCAAGGAACATCTGTTTGAAACCAGCAAAAGAAGTGATACATCCGTCTGGTAGACTTCGGTACCAGTCATAAGCAGCGCCACTTAAGCAACTGACGAATACCCGAGTAAGAAGGGCATCATTAGGCTGAAGAGGATCAGTCATCAATTCAAAATGATTAATATACTGATTGGAAGATGAAGTACCATCGAACTGCATAATGGTGGGGAATATTTATTTTGGCGGAAACTGCATTTTCTTCCATTCGGCGGGATAGGGTTGTTTAATGCCCAACCGTTGTAAGCCTTCCCTTTGTGTATAGGCTTCAAATTGATTCCGCAATTGTTCAACAGCATCATTAGCATTCCCTGAAGATTGAGGATTGCTAGATTGATTAGTAATAGCCGGAGAAGGAACCGCATGGTAAGCATCACCCCCAGCACCCGTTTGGCTAAGAGTAACCCGAACTGGTACTGTGGTGACTGGAGGAGGTGGTACCCCCAGACCAGGGTTCTGAGGAGTGGAAGAAACCAATGGTTCAGGAGTTATGACCGGTGGAATGTTGAGCCATAATAACATCATACATTTTAGTCATCATTTCGGCCATAGTCTTCAGTTGTTCTTCTAGTGCAACAATCCTTTGATTCTGATTGTTAGAACCAGAAGCATCTTGTTCTTCAGTAACGTATGCTGTCACTTCTCGTGCCATGACAGATGACACAGTTTGTTCAGAGCCATCACTGTCGACAGCAAAGTCCGAATTACCCCCATCATGAGAAGTAGACCGATCACTGTAAGGGAGATTCCTTTGACCGATTGTTTCTCGGCTTCGAGATCGAGTATGCTGGTAAACACCATCATCTGATTCTCTAAGTCGGTCAAGATAGTGCTGGCTAGGTCTCCGGATCTTTCCATGCTTGCATTTTCTACCCCCAGAGTCTCTGGAAGTCATGTTGACGGAGGCAAACATTACCTCTTCTTCATCATCACTCTTTTGATCAACATAAGGGAAATTCAGACGCTCGAAGACAGAACGTTTGGTTGTTTGGCAACAACATTTGATAACCACTTCGTGAGGATGATTGCAATGATGAACTTGTGATTGTTTGGGAGAACTGGGGGTGATATTCCGTTTCTGCCTGAGATGATCCCGAAGATCAGAGACAACGGGATGAGAAGAAGTAGCAGGGATATACTCATAGATGACATTTGGAACATGATTCCGATTTCGTAAACGTTCGATTCCATGAGTATAAAGAGAGGTACTCATCTGATTGGCGTAATTGTCAGGATTCCTTGCCTCAAAAGGTTGATACTGAGGCAAGTTGATCTTAGCATGCTTGCATTTTACAGAGGTAGGTTTTGATTGGGGTTTTCTATTAAGATATGCCCGTAAATCATTTAAACCGCCCCTGGGAACCTCAGTTTGTGAAACTTGTAATTTGCCTTGTTCGGATCGTGAAATCCGCAAATTAGGCAATTCCTGAATATTTGCCTTGGGAGTAGGTAAAATACCTCTCTGATTAGTACGAGAACCCTTGTTAAGGAGGATATTCGTACTAATAGGTGCAGAGGCACTATCAGTTGGATCCTCCTCGATAAGAATCGAAGAAGACTTGGAAAAGGCCAAAGGACCTTTCCCATTGTTTTGAGATGAAAGGATAGCTAAAGAGCATTTCCCTCTGTTATCTTTCAAGTTTTGAGCTTAGGAAGATTGGGAGAAGACCAAGGGGCCTTTTCCTTTTGATGGAATGGAAGAAGGAACAGCCAAAGGACTGTCCTCAGCAAACTGCGCCTGAGCAGTTTGGGGTTTCTGGATTCTGGAGTGATTCGGAGTAGACTGCGCCTGAGCAGACTGCGCCTGAGTAGACTGCGCCTGTTTAGACAGGGCAGCAGATGTATTGGATTGAGCCTTGGCAGCAGCAGAAGATTTGACTTGTGCCAATTTGGCACAAACTGTGCCAGAAGAAGGTTTGGTGGCAGACTGCGCCTGTTTCCCTAAGGAGAGAATAGACTGCGCCTGATTGTGAGGCAGAGATTGTGTTGTTTTGGCATGAACTATGCCAAAAGATGGTTTAACAGCAGACTGCGCCTGTTTCTCTAAGGAGAGAACAGACTGCGCCTGATTACCAGAGATAGACACTGGTGTCTTAGAAACAGCAGGTTGTGCCGAGGAAGTGGCAGCGTTCTTCATTAGAGAAGTAGCAGAGTTCTTGGGAGCCCACACTGAGCGAGTCTTGCTCTTGACGAAAGTCGTAGTACGGCGAGGAGTGCTTTGTGCATTAATCAGTGCTTCGTAGGCCGTTTGGTCGACTTTCACGACCAAAGTCTTCTGCGTCGAGCCGATAGACGCCGTGTCACATTGAGTTGTCACCTTTTCATCAGAGAAAAAGGTCGTCCCCAGCAGAGTCGCCATTTTGTTTGCAAAAACAAAAGTATGATATTTATTTCACAAACTTTGTAAAGAATATTACAAGAATTCTGGAAAAGTACAACTATAGGAATCCGATCGGAATGACGATCGCTTTATCCCTTGGATGATGTGAACTTTGAAGACTTGAATCTCTGAAGAACGCAGCAACACTTGGACAAAAAAAACTCTAATTTCTCTTGATTGTGTCAGTCCCCCATTGAATGGAAACGAAACTCTATTTATAGAGTTCTGAAATAACTGTTTTGGGCAGTTATTCTGGAGAGCGCCTGATTGAAGTGTGCCTGTTTTGAGCACGTATGACAAACTGCGCCTGTTTTCACTCCATTATCACGAACGTGCACCAACTGCTTTAGACACGTGGCATTATTTGATTGAAATACGCTTGGTCGTGTACAGTTAGTGGGACACGTGTTGGACATGTAGAGTGGTAGTTAGACGTTGAATTAGTCAAAGTGCGCCTGTTTCAGGGACACGTGGTAAGCTCTGAATTGATGTTGTTTTGAACTGCGCCTTCTTCGTAGGCGCAATCTGCAAAGTGTGCTGAGTTTGGATAGAAGTAGGCGAAATCTGCGAAGTGTGCTTGATATAGTCAAAAGTAGGCGCAATCTGCGAAGTGTGCTTGATATAGTCAAAAGTAGGCGCAGTCCGTTGATAGCGCCTAGTTCTTTGATGTAGGCACAATCTGTTTAGACAGCTGTCATATCTTCCTCGAGCGCCGCGCCATCATAGGAATGATAGCGCCTTCTCGATCTTCGTGTTTGTCGGGTAATGATGACTCCACGTCAGCTAAGCGCGGTTTGTGAAATACGCCTCTATGATACAGAAATAGGCGCGTTCTGTGTTTGTTGATGAAGTAGGCGCCATTTGTTTGTAGGCGCATTCTGATTAATCTGTTGAACTTAACTTAGGCGCGGTTTGATTTTTTGGACCTACAATCTGGGCTATCGTCGATAGACTAATCAAGTCAGTGTATTTTATTTCCATCAAAGTTATATGGAGCGTCGACTGCCTGGCTCAGATTTATTTCGACGAGATAGTACAGCTACATAGAGTTCCAGTATCAATCATCTCTGATCAGGATACACGGTTTCTATTACGCTTTTGGAGTAGCCTTCAGTCGGCTCTAGGTACTAAGTTGAACTTTAGTTCGGCTTACTATCCACAGACCGATGGCCAAAGGGAGCGCATGAATCAGATTCTTGAAGATATGCTATGGCTCTACGCAATTGACTTCAAGTTGAATTGGGACATCCATCTACCTCTGGTCAAAATTGCATACAACAACAGTTATCAATCCAACATTCAGATGGCACCGTACGAAGCCTTGTACGAACGAAAGTGCAGATTGCCTATTTGTTGGGACGAAGTCGGGGAGCGGCAGATTCTTGGCCCGAAGTTGGTGGAACAGACCGTACAGAAAGTTTGACTCATTCGAAAAAGATTGAATACTGCACAGAGTCGACAAAAAAGTTATGTCGATATCCATCATCGACCCCTCGAGTTTCTAGATGGCGATCACGTATTTCTTAAAGTGACGCCCATGCGAGAAGTTATCCGATTTGGTGCAAAGGGAAAGCTGAGTTCAAGATTTGTTAGGCCTTTCCAAATACTAAAGCGAGTCACCCCAGTAGCTTACCAAATTGCTATGCTGCCAGCGCTAGCGGGTGTGCATGATGTATTCCACGTCTATCAGTTGCGGAAGTACGTACACGTTCCAAGCCACGTGGTAGATTTTGGTCAGTTGGAGCTAAAGATCGACTTATCATTTGTTGATGTGCCAGTCAAAATCTTAGAATGCAAGGATAAACTGCTTCAGAATCGAGTGATCCCTCTCATCTGCGTACTCCGGAGTAATAATTCGATTGAGGAATCGACCTGGAAGCTTGAGTCGAAGATGAAGGAGAAATTTTCTTTATTGTTCTCTTAACGGTAGGTTCTATTCTTCAGTTTTGAGGACAAAACCTTTTCTTAGTTGGTTATGGTGTAGTGCCCCGTCCCTACATCGTTCCCTTTTTTAGTCCATGGCGTGCACGAGAAAGGAACACTGTCGCTACCGATTTAGTCGGAACCGATAGATCGGGATCGATTGAATCGATCGAATTGGAACGATTGAATCAAGATCCGTTTCTCGTTATGGAAAGGCTTTTTCAAAATCAAGTCCCATATTCAGCGGATTGTGCCTCAAGGATGGACTATACGGCTGAGTCGGGAGAGACCTCCCGTTGCTCTGCTTTTCATGCCGCTCTTGCTTTTTGGCTTTGGTTTTCGTGAATGTTTTTGATGGTTTTTATGGCTTGAATTTTCAAAATTCGTATTCGTATCGAACTCCTTAAATGGCATAGTGTTCTAATCAGTTGCTTATGCGATTTTGGGTGATCGCGTAGGCGCCGTCTAGCGCAGCCAATGGGTCTTTTGCCTCAATCGAATAATTAAGGTAAGTGGCTGACCCTTCTTCCCTCAACCCTATTTTCTCTAATAAATTATCGATACAAAATATGCTATGCTAGATGTAAATGCGATGACACAAAGGTTATTCCAATAAACGGTTGCATAACATCTTACGTATACGAGCTATAGAATTGCTTATCATATAACTATTGCGTGCTTGCTTAATACCAAGCTATATAGAACTGTGTTAAGCAATGATTGAATCGATTAAATGAATGTGGCAACGATACCATGAAACATGCCTTGATTAACTTGTTAACTTAGCACGGTCATGGACAACTTGTGCATAAGGGCAATTGTTTCTTCGGACGGTATCCTGGGCCACGGGACCGATCGGCCTAGGAAGAAACACGGATGGCTATGCTGGATGCATGCCACTGTAGGCAGTAGCTTTTAACGAGGCTCGCTACCTGTACTAAAGGACCTCTGTCTTACTAAGCTATATGTCTAGGATGGCTTGTAATGCCAGTGACCTTCACAATTGTACTTTATTGTATTCATCATTACCAATATGACAGGAAAGAACATGGTAAGCTTTATATTGTAAAGGCACACTCAGCTAGTAGTACGAATCATCATTGTTATGCTATTGTGCCTATCAAATGCTTTTTTGAATTGATTAGGAAGGCTAGAAAGTTCACTAATATATCGCCTGTTAACGTAATTCTTGAACCAAATGAGAGCACGGGACTTAATTTTTTGCCCACCATTACTCGTGTAATATACAGACCCTCACCCTCCACAGGTGTACCGAACTAGGATAGCGTGCCAAGGAACTGAAGGTGACACTAAGAACATTTTGAAGCCTTGCTAGCGTGCGAAGGCAAATCTTCAATATTTTGAAGACTCTGACCAACCCTGCGCCATGTTGCATCAACTTTCACCGATTGTCACTCTACTTTTTCAGTATTTTCAAAACCTAAAATTATTTCCGGATTAATGATTAATTATTTAATTCATTTTCAAATAATGAGTTTTTATAACTATTTTGGAGGGAATTGAATTAGAGCAGGATTTTAAATTTTAAAAGTTTGTTATAACTAACAATTAGTGGTCCCCACCTTTTCTAACTGATTTTTAGAATTTTATGCAATATGTGAAAAGGGCAAGGGCTTGAATGTTAATAATCCATTAGTGGGGGGGTTTGTTAAAATCCTTTTCTTATTTAGTTCATTTCCGAAGAAAGAGGAAGCAATTCCTCCATTCTTCACTCTCGGCTATTTCGAGAGCTGAGCTCTATGTTCTTCCCCAATTCTCCGCGGGACCAAACCCTAACTGTCACGCCCCGATCCCGCTAGGGTCGTCCGTCTTGCCTGGATCCCTGCGGGATCGATCGTCCTCGCTAAGACATGATGTCGTGCAAGCCTAAGTTGCGCTTGCACAAGGCCATGTACCTGCACAAAACAACTAGTCAAGCAAAACCACACGCACGCACCCACTTGTTAAGCAAAACTCACGCACGCACCCATTCCTTGTAAAAAAACCAAATATTGGACACAGAGATTTGAAATGGAAATATTTTCTTTTATTCATAAACTTGATAGAAATACAAGTACAAAGCTTTGCGAACTCAGATTTTGCCTTATATTGGCTACATGATTCTCTTTGAAACTCTCTTTGTAAATAGTCACAATGCCCATACATGATATCCCTTTATTACAAGCTGGAATTGAAAGACACCTTCAAAGGAAATAAAAACTTGAAACTTGACTGGAATGAAAATAAAGCTTCGAGGCAATCCACAGCTCTACTGGGCTAGACGAGCTTCGATGCCTCATTTGAAATCCTCATGTCTCCTTTTGCTTTCTGAAAAAGGATGCCCACTACGTGGGTCAGCACACATCATGTACTGGCGAGTGGCTTTTGGCCGAACTCGCAAATCTCTGCACTAAATCAACATGTGAAGCTAACATTTACTAGTGATCTTTCTACTTGTCTAGGTTCTTTTTTAACAATTCATAAGAACATGATAGTAGAAATATATCATAAGTAACTTACCAATGCCGGCAGTCAACCCTGCACAAAATATGTTAGCACAATTTGCATAACGAGTAATTCATGTTTCATTCATGCAGATATTGAAGTTGTCATTCGGGTCATACATATGGACTGTTCTACATGTTGGTCCATAGGTTATCCCCATGATTAGCCGTTGTGAATCTCTTGGGTTCAGCTCATCGCTAAGGACTCTGATATCGACTCCTATTTTCACATGGAGACCCTAATCTCTCCTAGGCCGAGCGGTTCCAGGTGCCCCAAGATACCACCCGATAGACAAATGTTTTCCTTGTATACAAGTTGTCCGAGACCAAATACATGCTCTAGCCGTTCTATCAAATGAGACACATTTGGACTTATGCACAGATATACGACACATTTGTTTCGTGCCTTCAGATTCATCTCAACACGTACAAGTTCATCTGTACATGTCTATATTTTCAAGCATACTAGTGACAAGCAGATGATCATTCTTATCGAGCAGATAGAGTAGCAATACATATTCTTGTAATTGATTCAATTCAATTATCTTTTCTTATCTTTTTTGGATGTGGTATCGTTGATCATTGGGACAAGGCAACAGAGTGGACTAGAGATCATTTTTCTTAGGCGTATAGATCAATATTTGTTCGGTTGAAGCAACTCACCAATATGAATCTTAGTTGAGATAAGAAGGGACTTCACACGCCGTTCAAGAGCAATTCACGCGTCCTACATTGGCACCAACAGTTGATTATCATACTTCGTCTCTTTCTTTCAAGATTCGGAATGAATACGAAATGCGATGAAAGCGAACAATGAAAATTAATCATCGAAAACCAACACGAAAACGCATTCATCAAAACCAAGCAGCGAGAGAAAACATTTAGTAAAACATTTGGATTCATTTCAATAGAAGCCAATCCATCAATTGAAAAGGTTCTTTGCATTTCATCCGTGATCAATCGATACCGGCAAAGGTTTCATCAAATACTCTGTTCATGACAGAGTCAACAAGTCGTAGGTATTACATAGTGGACCGCGAGAAGCGGGGCACTATATAATAACCCACTGAGAAAAAGTTTTGTCCTCAAAACTTAAGATACAAACTCACCTCCACTTTCTGGATCAAGTAAGGTGGAGAGATTGTAGACGTGCGCTGTCGCCGTGTTGGTATTTCGCAATTGCTGATTGTGCGGATTATCTCGGAGCGGCGGTGGGTCTGACAGCTGTCCACGCTCTTCAGTGTCATTACGATTCTGGTCCGTTCTATTCTTTTTCGAGCAATTTCTGACTGAGTGGCCCTGTTGGCCACAACGAAAATAAGCTTTATTAGCGGCACGACAGTCCTCCTTGATGTGCCCACTCTTGCCACAGTAACTGCAACTCTGGCCATTCACATAGCGACAGTCTTCTTTAACATGCCTTCGTCGACCGCAGAAGGCGCATATGGGCTTGTTGTTTTGTTCCCCGTCAGTCTTTTTCTCTCCGTCATGATATCTCTTGGCGGGCTGATTCCGACTGTACTGCACGTTATTGGACGCCTTCTTCAGGCAAAACTCTTACACCTGTAGCGCCGCCTCAAAGGCCTGAGAATACGACCCACATTCTCGATTCAGCACACTTAACTGGATGTCGTCATTTAGACCTCCAACGAATCGATTTATGCGAGTCTGCTCGGTGGGTAGCATCACAGTAGCAAAATTTGCCAGCTTAGCAAATTCAGACTCATAGTCTTCCACGGACATATCTCCCTATTTCAGTGTGATGAAGTCACCCTCCATCTTCTTGCTCATGGCTGGAGACAGATATTGATCCAGAAATGCCTTCTTGAACGAGGCCCATGAGATCTTCCTATTTCAAGCCGTTGCGAGCAGCGCCGGCTTCTTTGTCTTCCACCAATCCTTTGCCCACAGCCGTAGAAGCAGAACGGCACAAACTACCTTCTTGCTACTCGGAACTCCTACGAACGCGAACAAACTCACCATTTTATCAATCCAGTCCATCACCTTATCGGGTGATGTCCTACCTTCAAATTCCGGAGGTTTCGCGTATAAGAAGTCCTTTGGCTTAAAGGAAGAGTGCCTTTGCACCGGCTGGGGCTTGTCACCCTCCACGGGCTCAATCTCGGGCGTTCCCGTTGGTTTGGTCGCTGTGGTGGTATTTTGATTAGCCACTAGCGCCATTACCAGTTTGGTCAAGGATTCCAACTGTTTCTGTTGTGCCTCAATTTGGGCCTATTGTATTTGGCCACGTTCCTCATTGTCTTGCCTTTGTAGTTCTAACAATGTCATGATCCGTTCCATCGGATCGGTCGAGGAGGGGCCATTTCTCTACAAAAGAGTATAACTTATGTCAGACTCATAAAATATTATGGACTTATTGTATGGGGCATTGGTTTTCATAACTCAAAATCAGGACTCTTTTGAAAGCCATCAAAATACTTTATATGCTTTTTCAAAAACGATATTTGCAAGAGGCCATGGACGTAAAACCGTGCTCTGATACCACTTTGTCACGCCCTGATCCCGCTAGGATCGTCCATCTTGCCTGGATCCCTGTGGGATCGATCGTCCTCGCTAAGGCGTGATGCCGTACAAGCCTAAGTTGCGCTTGCACAAGGCCATGTACCTGCACAAAACAATTAGTCAAGCAAAAACACACGCACGTACCCACTAGTTAAGCAAAGCTCATGTACGCACCCATTCCTTGCAGAAAACCAAATATTGGACACAGAGATTTGAAATGGAAATATTTTCTTTTATTCATAAACTTGATAGGAATACAAGTACAAAGCTTTACGAATTCAGATTTTGCCTTATATTGGCTACATGATTCTCTTTGAAACTCTCTTCGTAAATAGTCACAAAGCCCATACATGATATCCCTTTATTACAAGCTGGAATTGAAAGACACCTTTAAAGGAAATAAAAACTTAAAACTTGACTGGAATGAAAATGAAGCTTCGAGGTAATCCACAACTCTACTGGGCTAAACGAGCTTCGGTGCCTCACTTGAAATCCTCCTGTCTTCTTTTGCTTTCTGAAAAGGATGCCCACTACGTGGGTCAGCACACATCATGTACTGGAGAGCGGCTTTTGGCCGAACTCGCAAATCTCTGCACTAAATCAACATGTGAAGCTAACATTTACTAGTGATCTTTCTACTTGTCTAGGTTCTTTTTTAACAATTCATAAGAACATGATAGTAGAAATATATCATAAGCAACTTACCAAAGCCGGTAGTCATCCCTGCACAAAACATGTTAGCACAATTTGCATAACGAGTAATTCATGTTTCATTCATACAGATATTGAAGTTGTCATTCGGGTCATGCAGGTGGACTGTTCTACATGTGGGTCCATGGGTTATCCCCATGATTAGCCGATGTGACTCTCTTGGGTTCAGCTCGTCGCTAAGGACTCAGTTATCGACTCTCATTTTCACATGGAGGCCCTAATCTCTCCAAGGTCGAGCGGTTCTAGGTGCCCCCAGATACCACCCGAGAGACAAAATTTTTCCTTGTATACAAGTTGTCCGAGACCAAATGCATGCTCTATCCATTCTATCAGATGAGACACATTTGGACTTATGCACATATATACGACACGTTTGTTTCGTGCCTTCAGATTCATCTCAACACGTACAAGTTCGTCTGTACATGTCTACATTTTCATGCATACTAGTGAGAAGCAGATGATCATTCTTATCGAGCAGATAGAGTAGCAATACATATTCTTACAATTGATTCAATTCAATTATCTTTTTTTATCTTTTGTGGATGTGGTATCGTTGATCATTGGGGCAAGGCAACAGAGTGGACTAGAGATCATTTTTCTTAGGCGTACAGATCAATGTTTGTTTGGTTGAAGCAACTCACCAAGATGAATCTTAGTTGAGAGAAGGAGGGACTTCATGCGCCGTTCACGAACAATTCACGTGTCCTACATTGGCACCAACAGTTGATTAGCATACTTCGTCTCTTTCTCTCAAGATTCGGAATGAATGCGAAATACGATGAAAGCGAACAATGAAAACCAATCATTAAAAACCAACACGAAAACGCATTCATCAAGACCAAGCAGCGAGAGAAAACATTCAGCAAAACTCTTGGATTCATTTCAATAGAAGCCAATCCATCAATTGGAAAGGTTCATTGCATTTCATCCGTGATCAATCGATAGCGGCAAAGGTTTCACCAAATACTCAGTTCATGACTGAGTCAACAAGTCGTAGGTATTATATAGTGGACCGCGAGGAGCGGGGCACTACACTAACCGACCGGTCGATGACATCAACTCCGGCGATGGTGATGGCGACGAAGGCGGGTCTCTTCTACAGCGTTTAAGCCACCGTAGCAGCGCCATCACTTCGGCGACAACCGGGGCTACGGATCGTCGTCCCCTATGAGGACCTTCTTCGACGGCGACAACTGCGGCGATGGCAAGGCGACTTCACTCCTGCGATGGCTGGGATTTGCTATCTCCTCCATAAGTCCTTCTTTGGTGATCGCTCGACACCACGTGTCCGTGTCCTCTTTGCTCTGAAAATTGATTCGGTGAGTTCTTAAATATTCTTCTTAAATTATTCTGATCTGGAATCGATTAGCAATTTTGACTGAGTTCTCAAACCGATCGAGATTATTTCCTGTACTCAGGAGTACACTCGTGATTCTTTGTGATCCGGACTCAGTGCTAACTGAAGCAACCTTTATTGTTGTTCGAACCCAAGATTGAGAGTTGTACTGAACCATTTATTGATTAAGTTCGTGTCCAGTAGGCATCAACCAATGGTGAGTACTGGATTTATTCTTGAATTTTGGAGAATTTCCTGAATTAGTTGTTCCCTGTGAATCAATCCTTTCGTTGCATGTCCTATTGTTGATGTAGATCTTAATAAGATCGTGTCCGAAATTGGAAGTTATGTGTCCTCTTCATCGATCTATTCTATCAGGTAATTTTCTCTTAAACTCTTGATTTAATTAGTTTTGATTTGGTCGTAATACCAGTATTGTTTCTGCGTTGTGTTTTGCATGTTCGTATCTGCTCCTTGTGGTATTTGAGCCGTGTCCGAGGACCTATTGTACTCGTTCGTGTGATGAAGTATCCAGGCGTGTCGTGTTGAGAACATGTTCGTGAGGTGTAGCTGGTTCCAGGGTGATGCATTCTGCATGTTCGTGTCCGGGATCTTACCAGTTTGTATTATGTTGGGTTTGTGTCCTCTTGGATGCTTCGAGTCCAGTCGTGATCATTTTTAGTTAAGATTTGTGTTCGAGCAACCAATCTAGGGGTCCAGAGTTGAGGCAATGGCTGATTCTATACTAATTCGATTTGGTTGGAGATTTACTTCCCTATATTATTGTAATTAATAGTGTGGAGTTTGTTATTTTTAAGAATTGAATTTAAACCAGTCTTTTTATGATTTTGATATTTTATGATTATCATTAAGTTTTGTTGAAAAGTTCATTTTTAGTCTCCTTCTTGCTGTGTGTTATGAGTAATATGGGATGGAATGGCTAGGTGTTGTGTTGGCAGGAATCTGGGGCAGGATTTATTTCTTTAACTGTTAATTAATTTGTTAAGCACATGTTGAGTTGTATAGATGCTGTGGTGTTTAGTACATAGACATGGTTCTACATAGCCATATTGATTTCTGCTATGATTAGAGCTACTTGAGGAAACCAAGTTTAGGCTTTAGTATTAACATGATTCAGTGGTTGGTAGTGGCAATGGTTGGCAAATTCTTATAACCATTTTGCATTAAATGTGTTTTGAATGTTACTCAGTAGACAACTAATACAATGTACAATTAGTACATTTATAAATATTTTATAAGCTAGCATTAAGTAGAAATGGTAATAGCTAGTATTAATGATTAGAAATTAATCAACTTGTACTTAATTAAACAGGAGGATATCCCGCATTACTATCCCCACTTGATCACCCTGAGCAAGGCAAGTATACTCCTCGGACTTGTCCATTACTTCATGTCTTTTATTCATGCTTGTATCTCCTGGTTGACACGATGTTTCATGAGATTGTCTTGTATCTTGTTCCCTGAGTTTACTTGTGTCTGGGAGGAGAAATACTACAGATGTGTGATCAAACCCGAGTTACTATTCATGTGAATAGCTTAGGCCCTGCATCGTGCACGCGGGACCAATGTCGTACCATTCATGTTCCATGAATCTACCCAAGCCGATCACACACTCTGGATGTATTTTGATATATTGCACACTTCAGGTTCATTGTGTATTTCATGTTCAGGTTTTATTTTATGTTCCATGTATTTACTTTTCATTATTCATGTTCAGGTTTCATGTCATGTTCTCATTTTTTGTACTTGTATTCATTTTCATACCATGATGTTCATGTTAATTTCCTTGGATATACGTAGCTCCGCCCCTGACAAGGATATGTTGCAGGTGGGTTGGAGGCTATCTGTGACACTTATTACGGGCAAGAGCCTGGAGGCACCTATGAGCGAGCTGATATTGCTCTGGACTTAGAGGCTGGGGAGGCCTAGTACTTTCCCTTTGTAGTTCATTTGGACTTTGTATTAGAGACATCAGTTCACTTTTCATTTGTTGGAAATGTAATAACTCTTAGACTTGTACTTGATTCTGGGATTCGATATTAGATGATGTGGTTTATATTCATTATTATCTAGACTTGTAGTTTTTCATAGAGATTGGTACAGCTTACTTCATCGTGTCGAACGACGAAAGCTGGGCGTGTCCGACTCGTGTCCGATTATTCGGGAGTGGGTCATGACACCGATCCCAGGTCTAAGTGAGTGATTTTGTTGCTTTGTATAAAGGGATGTAAATGTATGGAATGACTATCTTATTGAAGTCAGTTTGTAAGCCCGCGTGGCCTCCTTTTGTAATCGAGTCTATAAACAAGTTTATTATCAATGAAAGACAAGTTCCTTCTATATCAATGTGTTCAATTTCTCTGTGTATTGGATTTGAATGTTGTGTTTCGATACCCTTATGACTATGCCTTATGCGATGCAACTTAGGTTCGCACGGCATCAGGCCCGGGGGACGACTTTCGATTCTACGTAATCGGGGCGTGATAAAACACGCTGCACGCTACACATGAAATAAGTACTCATCGTGCTTGAAATGAATAAACCTATGTATGCTTGAGAAGAATATAGATATCAAATGTTGCCTTTCGAAAGTGTTTTCAAAAGATGTAATCTGACTCTGATATACATGAAATAAACATAGGTAAAAGTAGCAAGATCATATCACAAGAAATATTTTCTTACTAAATGAATTAGTGATTATTTCAAACGATGTGGCCTTTGTTCACATTCACCAGTATGTTAATATACTGATCCCCATTAGTATGCACGCAGGTGCAAGATTAATCGAGATGGACAGTCCGAAGCGATAGCCTGAACCTCATCTTGAGGAGCCAGACATCAGAAGAGATGCAAAGATGGATTTCCTGTTCAACATGACGGTTATATTTTCCAAAGTTGGTTTTGTATATAAAGGGATGTAATATATGGAACGGGATCATTGTACTTCTATAAAGCTTCTGAGAGAATGTAAGCCAAATACAGCATATATTAGAAAGAAACAAGAGCTTGTAATATGTTCAAAAGATATAAATAAAGAGCATTTGTTCATGTTACCATTGTGTTCAATTATATTCTGCAGTGTGTTTACTGCTAACTTTAATTATCTATATTTTGTTCCACTGCGACATTGTCTATCCTATCTTGTTATATGTTTTGGCCTTGTGCAAGCGTAACTTAGGCTTGTATGGCATCATGCCCAAGCGAGGATGAAGTATCTCACAAAGTTCGAAGCGATGACGAAAGGACTCTGCGGGATCAGGGCAAGACACCACCAAAGAACGTTTACATTTCCCCTAGGTCGTATCGGCCCCAGCATCTCATGCCCCGATTCGGTAGAATCAATAGTCGTCCCTCGAGCGTGATGTTGTACAAGCCTAAATTGCGCCCACACAAGACAATTTCATAAGGTTATCTAAAACACAACATTCAAATCTAGTACACAGAGAAATTAAACACATTGATATAGAAGGAACTTGTCTTTCATTGATAATAAACTTGATTACATACTCGATTACAAAAGAAGCAGCACGGGCTTACAAATTGACTCAGATGAGATAGTCGTTCCATACATTTACATTCCTTTTTTACAAAGCAACAAAAAATCACTCTCTTGGACCTGGGATTGGCGAGAGTTGATACGATATGGCAAAGTGTTGATCAGAGTCTTCAAAATATTGTGGAATTTGCCTTCGTGCTAGCAAGGCTTTCAAATGGACGAGTGTCACCTTTAGTTTCTTGGCACGCTATCCTGGTTCGGGTCACATGTGGAGAGCGAGGGTCAGTACATTACACATGTAATGGTGGGTGGCTAATTATATTCGTGCTCTTGTTTGGTTCAAGAAAATTAAGTGAACAAGCATACGTATATTTAATAAACTTTCTAGCCATCCTAATCAATTCCTGAAAGCATTTGAAAAGTATGAATAGCATAACGACGATAGTTCTTACCCACGGCAGAGCGTGCTGTTGTAGTATAAAACTTACCATGTTCTTTTCTGTCATATTGATAACGATGAAATAGAATAGAGTGCATTTGTGAAGGTTACTGGCATGACAAGCCATCTTATATAGCTTGGGACCTTCACTGCAGGTAGCGAGTCCTATTAAAAGCTACTGCCAACGTGGCATGCATCCAGCATAGCTATCCATATTTCTTCTTAGGCCGGATCGGTCCCGTAGCCCCGGGATATCGTCCGAAGAAACAATCACCCTTGTGCACAAGTTGTCCATAACCGTGCTAAGTTAACAAGTTAATCAAGGCACGTTTCATAGTATCATTGCGACATTCATTTAATCGATTCGATCTTCCTTAGCACATTTGTAAGCCCCCTAAATTTAGGGCTAATTTTTTTAATTTTATAAATCAATTATTTGCAATAGATATTATTATTTGATTATTATTTGATTTAATGCTCTTTACCGTGACTTTGACTTCTGTAGCGTCAGGATGCCAATCTCTGGAAACTCTCTTCATCAGTGTGTAGTAGACAAGATTACCTTCATGTTGATATATCATATCCTAAAGGAAATATTGTGGCAGATGCTCTGAGTCGAAAGTATATTGCCTCGCTATCCATCGATAGCAGATTGCAACGGGACCTAGAAGAAATGGGCATCGACCTCCGAGTTCGATTCAAGGATGTGCAGTTGGCGCCGTTGCAGCTACAGTCAAGCTTACGAAAAAAGATCAAGACCACTCAGAAGGACGATCCATACCTAAAAAAAAAGTGGGAGATAATCTCAACGGATAGGGCGATCAACTTTGCGGAAGATGAAACCGGCATGCTTCGATTGAAGGGTAGGATATGCGTTCCGGATGATTCAAAATTTAAAAGAAAATATTGACGGAAGTGCACTATGCGAAGTACTCCTAGCATCCAGGCAGTACCAAGATGTATAAGGACCTCCACATGACCTTCTGGTGGTACGACATTAAGAAAGATATGGCACTCTTTATATCGTAATGTATGGCCTGTCAGCATGTGAAAGCTGAGCATCCAAGATCGGGCGAGAAGATGCAGAATCTGCCGATTCCAGAATGGAAGTGGGAGCATGTGTGCATGGATTTTATTGTTGATCTGCCAAAGACGCCATAGGGAAATAATGTCATCTGGGCCATCGTCGATAGACTAATCAAGTCAGCGTATTTTATTTCCATCAAAGTTATATGGAGCGTCGACTGCCTGGCTCAGATTTATTTTGACGAGATAGTACAGTTACATAGAGTTCCAGTGTCAATCATCTCTGATCAGGATACACGGTTTCTATTACGCTTTTGGAGTAGCCTTCAGTCGGCTCTAGGTACTAAGTTGAACTTTAGTTCGGTTTACCATCCACAGACCGATGGCCAAAGGGAGCGCATGAATCAGATTCTTGAAGATATGCTATGGCTCTATGCAATTGACTTCAAGTTGAATTGGGACATCCATCTACCTCTGGTCAAAATTGCATACAACAACAGTTATCAATCCAACATTCAGATGGCACCGTACGAAGCCTTGTACGAACGAAAGTGCAGATCGCCTATTTGTTGAGACGAAGTCGGGGAACGGCAGATTCTTGGCCCGAAGTTGGTGGAACAGACCGTACAGAAAGTTTGACTCATTCGAAAAAGATTGAATACTGCACAGAGTCGACAAAAAAGTTATGTCGATATCCATCATCGACCCCTCGAGTTTCTAGAAGGCGATCACGTATTTCTTAAAGTGACGCCCATGCGAGAAGTTATCCGATTTGGTACAAAGGGAAAGCTGAGTTCAAGATTTGTTAGGCCTTTCCAAATACTAAAGCGAGTCACCCCAGTAGCTTACCAAATTGCTATGCTGCCAGCGCTAGCGGGTGTGCATGATGTATTCCACGTCTATCAGTTGCGGAAGTACGTACACGTTCCAAGCCACGTGGTAGATTTTGGTCAGTTGGAGCTAAAGATCGACTTATCATTTGTTGATGTGCCAGTCAAAATCTTAGAGTGCAAGGATAAACTGCTTCAGAATCGAGCGATCCCTCTCATCTGCGTACTCCGGAGTAATAATTCGATTGAGGAATCGACCTGGAAGCTTGAGTCGAAGATGAAGGAGAAATTTTCTTTATTGTTCTCTTAACGGTAGGTTCTATTCTTAAGTTTTGAGGACAAAACCTTTTCTTAGTTGGTTATGGTGTAGTGCCCCGTCCCTACATCGTTCCCTTTTTTCGTCCGTGGCGTGCACGAGAAAGGAACACTGTCGCTACCGATTTAGTCGGAACCGATAGATCGGGATCGATTGAATCGATCGAATTGGAACGATTGAATCAAGATCCTTTTCTCGTTATGGAAAGGCTTTTTTAAAATCAAGTCCCATATTCAGCGGATTGTGCCTCAAGGATGGACTATGCGGCTGAGTCGGGAGAGACCTCCCGTTGCTCTGCTTTTCATGCCGCTCTTGCTTTTTGGCTTTGGTTTTCGTGAATGTTTTTGATGGTTTTTATGGCTTGAATTTTCAAAATTCGCATTCGTATCGAACTCCTTAAATGGCACAGTGTTCTAATCAGTTGCTTATGCGATTTTGGGTGATCGCGTAGGCGCCGTCTAGCGCAGCCAATGGGTCTTTTGCCTCAATCGAATAATTAAGGTAAGTGGCTGACCCTTCTTCCCTCAACCCTATTTTCTCTAATAAATTATCGATACAAAATATGCTATGCAAGATGTAAATGCGATGACACAAAGGTTATTCCAATAAACGGTTGCATAACATCTCACGTATACGAGCTATAGAATTGCTTATCATATAACTATTGCGTGCTTGCTTAATACCAAGCTATATAGAACTGTGTTAAGCAATGATTGAATCGATTAAATGAATGTGGCAACGATACCATGAAACATGCCTTGATTAACTTGTTAACTTAGCACGGTCATGGACAACTTGTGCATAAGGGCAATTGTTTCTTCGGACGGTATCCGGGGCCACGGGACCGATCGGCCTAGGAAGAAACACGGATGGCTATGCTGGATGCATGCCACTGTAGGCAGTAGCTTTTAACGGGGCTCGCTACCTGCACTAAAGGACCTCTGTCTTACCAAGCTATATGTCTAGGATGGCTTGTAATGCCAGTGACCTTCACAATTGCACTTTATTGTATTCATCATTACCAATATGACAGGGAAGAACATGGTAAGCTTTATATTGTAAAGGCACACTCAGCTAGTAGTACGAATCATCATTGTTATGCTATTGTGCCTATCAAATGCTTTTTTGAATTGATTAGGAAGGCTAGAAAGTTCACTAATATATCGCCTGTTAACGTAATTCTTGAACCAAATGAGAGCACGGGACTTAATTTTTTGCCCACCATTACTCGTGTAATATACAGACCCTCACCCTCCACAGGTGTACCGAACTAGGATAGCGTGCCAAGGAACTGAAGGTGACACTAAGAACATTTTGAAGCCTTGCTAGCGTGCGAAGGCAAATCTTCAATATTTTGAAGACTCTGACCAACCCTGCGCCATGTTGCATCAACTTTCACCGATTGTCACTCTACTTTTTCAGTATTTTCAAAACCTAAAATTATTTCCGGATTAATGATTAATTATTTAATTGATTTTCAAATAATGAGTTTTTATAACTATTTTGGAGGGAATTGAATTAGAGCAGGATTTTAAATTTTAAAAGTTTGTTATAACTAACAATTAGTGGTCCCCACCTTTTCTAACTGATTTTTAGAATTTTATGCAATATGTGAAAAGGGCAAGGGCTTGAATGTTAATAATCCATTAGTGGGGGGGTTTGTTAAAATCCTTTTCTTATTTAGTTCATTTCCGAAGAAAGAGGAAGCAATTCCTCCATTCTTCACTCTCGGCTATTTCGAGAGCTGAGCTCTATGTTCTTCCCCAATTCTCCGCGGGACCAAACCCTAACTGTCATGCCCCGATCCCGCTAGGGTCGTCCGTCTTGCCTGGATCCCTGCGGGATCGATCGTCCTCGCTAAGGCATGATGTCGTGCAAGCCTAAGTTGCGCTTGCACAAGGCCATGTACCTGCACAAAACAACTAGTCAAGCAAAACCACACGCACGCACCCACTTGTTAAGCAAAACTCACGCACGCACCCATTCCTTGAAAAAAACCAAATATTGGACACAGAGATTTGAAATGGAAATATTTTCTTTTATTCATAAACTTGATAGAAATACAAGTACAAAGCTTTGCGAACTCAGATTTTGCCTTATATTGGCTACATGATTCTCTTTGAAACTCTCTTTGTAAATAGTCACAATGCCCATACATGATATCCCTTTATTACAAGCTGGAATTGAAAGACACCTTCAAAGGAAATAAAAACTTGAAACTTGACTGGAATGAAAATAAAGCTTCGAGGCAATCCACAGCTCTACTGGGCTGGACGAGCTTCGATGCCTCACTTGAAATCCTCATGTCTCCTTTTGCTTTCTGAAAAAGGATGCCCACTACGTGGGTCAGCACACATCATGTACTGGCGAGTGGCTTTTGGCCGAACTCGCAAATCTCTGCACTAAATCAACATGTGAAGCTAACATTTACTAGTGATCTTTCTACTTGTCTAGGTTCTTTTTTAACAATTCATAAGAACATGATAGTAGAAATATATCATAAGTAACTTACCAACGCCGGCAGTCATCCCTGCACAAAATATGTTAGCACAATTTGCATAACGAGTAATTCATGTTTCATTCATGCAGATATTGAAGTTGTCATTCGGGTCATACAGGTGGACTGTTCTACATGTTGGTCCATAGGTTATCCCCATGATTAGCCGTTGTGAATCTCTTGGGTTCAGCTCATCGCTAAGGACTCTGATATCGACTCCTATTTTCACATGGAGACCCTAATCTCTCCTAGGCCGAGCGGTTCCAGGTGCCCCGAGATACCACCCGATAGACAAATGTTTTCCTTGTATACAAGTTGTCCGAGACCAAATACATGCTCTAGCCGTTCTATCAAATGAGACACATTTGGACTTATGCACAGATATACGACACATTTGTTTCGTGCCTTCATATTCATCTCAACACGTACAAGTTCATCTGTACATGTCTTTATTTTCAAGCATACTAGTGACAAGCAGATGATCATTCTTATCGAGCAGATAGAGTAGCAATACATATTCTTGTAATTGATTCAATTCAATTATCTTTTCTTATCTTTTTTGGATGTGGTATCGTTGATCATTGGGACAAGGCAACAGAGTGGACTAGAGATCATTTTTCTTAGGCGTATAGATCAATGTTTGTTCGGTTGAAGCAACTCACCAATATGAATCTTAGTTGAGATAAGAAGGGACTTCACACGCCGTTCAAGAGCAATTCACGCGTCCTACATTGGCACCAACAGTTGATTATCATACTTCGTCTCTTTCTTTCAAGATTCGGAATGAATACGAAATGCGATGAAAGCGAACAATGAAAATTAATCATCGAAAACCAACACGAAAACGCATTCATCAAAACCAAGCAGCGAGAGAAAACATTTAGTAAAACATTTGGATTCATTTCAATAGAAGCCAATCCATCAATTGGAAAGGTTCTTTGCATTTCATCCGTGATCAATCGATACCGGCAAAGGTTTCATCAAATACTCTGTTCATGACAGAGTCAACAAGTCGTAGGTATTACATAGTGGACCGCGAGAAGCGGGGCACTATATAATAACCCACTGAGAAAAAGTTTTGTCCTCAAAACTTAAGATACAAACTCACCTCCACTTTCTGGATCAAGTAAGGTGGAGAGATTGTAGACGTGCGCTGTCGCCGTGTTGGTATTTCGCAATTGCTGATTGTGCGGATTATCTCGGAGCGGCGGTGGGTCTGACAGCTGCCCACGCTCTTCAGTGTTATTACGATTGTGGTCCGTTTTATTCTTTTTCGAGCAATTTCTGACTGAGTGGCCCTGTTGGACACAACGAAATAAGCTTTATTAGCGGCACGACAGTCCTCCTTGAAGTGTCCACTCTTGCCACAGTAACTGCAACTCTGGCCATTCACATAGCGACAGTCTTCTTTAACATGCCTTCGTCGACCGTAGAAGGCGCATATGGGCTTGTTGTTTTGTTCCCCGTCAGTCTTTTTCTCTCCGTCATGATATCTCTTGGCGGGCTGATTCCGACTGTACTGTACGTTATTGGATGCCTTCTTCAGGCAAAACTCTTACACCTGTAGCGCCGCCTCAAAGGCCTGAGAATACGACCCACATTCTCGATTCAGCACACTTAACTGGATGTCGTCATTTAGACCTCCAACGAATCGATTTATACGAGTCTGCTCGGTGGGTAGCATCACAGTAGCAAAATTTGCCAGCTTAGCAAATTCAGACTCATAGTCTTCCACGGACATATCTCCCTATTTCAGTGTGATGAAGTCACCCTCCATCTTCTTGCTCATGGCTGGAGACAGATATTGATCCAGAAACGCCTTCTTGAACGAGGCCCATGAGATCTTCCCATTTCAAGCCGTTGCGAGCAGCGCCGGCTTCTTTGTCTTCCACCAATCCTTTGCCCGCAGCCGTAGAAGCAGAACGGCACAAACTACCTTCTTGCTACTCGGAACTCCTACGAATGCGAACAAACTCACCATTTTATCAATCCAGTCCATCACCTTATCGGGTGATGTCCTACCTTCAAATTTCGGAGGTTTCGCGTATAAGAAGTCCTTTGGCTTAAAGGAAGAGTGCCTTTGCGCCGGCTGGGGCTTGTCACCCTCCACGGGCTCAATCTCGGGCGTTTCCGTTGGTTTGGTCGCTGTGGTGGTATTTCGATTAGCCACTAGCGCCATTACCAGTTTGGTCAAGGATTCCAACTGTTTCTGTTGTGCCTCAATTTGGGCCTGTTGTATTTGGCCACGTTCCTCATTGTCTTGCCTTTGTAGTTCTAACAATGTCATTATCCGTTCCATCGGATCGGTCGAGGAGGGGCTATTTCTCTACAAAAGAGTATAACTTATGTCAGACTCATAAAATATTATGGACTTATTGTATGGGGCATTGGTTTTCATAACTCAAAATCAGGACTCTTTTGAAAGCCATCAAAATACTTTATATGCTTTTTCAAAAACGATATTTGCAAGAGGCTATGGACGTAAAACCGTGCTCTGATACCACTTTGTCACGCCCTGATCCCGCTAGGATCGTCCATCTTGCCTGGATCCCTGTGGGATCGATCGTCCTCGCTAAGGCGTGATGCCGTGCAAGCCTAAGTTGCGCTTGCACAAGGCCATGTACCTGCACAAAATAATTAGTCAAGCAAATACACACGCACGCACCCACTAGTTAAGCAAAGCTCACGCACGCACCCATTCCTTGCAGAAAACCAAATATTGGACACAGAGATTTGAAATGGAAATATTTTCTTTTATTCATAAACTTGATAGGAATACAAGTACAAAGCTTTACGAACTCAGATTTTGCCTTATATTGGCTACATGATTCTCTTTGAAACTCTCTTTGTAAATAGTCACAAAGCCCATACATGATATCCCTTTATTACAAGCTGGAATTGAAAGACACCTTTAAAGGAAATAAAAACTTAAAACTTGACTGGAATGAAAATGAAGCTTCGAGGCAATCCACAGCTCTACTGGGCTAAACGAGCTTCGGTGCCTCACTTGAAATCCTCCTGTCTTCTTTTGCTTTCTGAAAAGGATGCCCACTACGTGGGTCAGCACACATCATGTACTGGAGAGCGGCTTTTGGCCGAACTCGCAAATCTCTGCACTAAATCAACATATGAAGCTAACATTTACTAGTGATCTTTCTACTTGTCTAGGTTCTTTTTTAACAATTCATAAGAACATGATAGTAGAAATATATCATAAGCAACTTACCAAAGCCGGTAGTCATCCCTGCACAAAACATGTTAGCACAATTTGCATAACGAGTAATTCATGTTTCATTCATACAGATATTGAAGTTGTCATTCGGGTCATGCAGGTGGACTGTTCTACATGTTGGTCCATGGGTTATCCCCATGATTAGCCGATGTGACTCTCTTGGGTTCAGCTCGTCGCTAAGGACTCAGTTATCGACTCTCATTTTCACATGGAGGCCCTAATCTCTCCAAGGTCGAGCGGTTCTAGGTGCCCCCAGATACCACCCGAGAGACAAAATTTTTCCTTGTATACAAGTTGTCCGAGACCAAATGCATGCTCTAGCCATTCTATCAGATGAGACATATTTGGACTTATGCACATATATACGACACGTTTGTTTCGTGCCTTCAGATTCATCTCAACACGTACAAGTTCGTCTGTACATGTCTACATTTTTAAGCATACTAGTGAGAAGCAGATGATCATTCTTATCGAGCAGATAGAGTAGCAATACATATTCTTACAATTGATTCAATTCAATTATCTTTTTTTATCTTTTGTGGATGTGGTATCGTTGATCATTGGGGCAAGGCAACAGAGTGGACTAGAGATCATTTTTCTTAGGCGTACAGATCAATGTTTATTTGGTTGAAGCAACTCACCAAGATGAATCTTAGTTAAGAGAAGGAGGGACTTCATGCGCCGTTCATGAACAATTCACGTGTCCTACATTGGCACCAACAGTTGATTAGCATACTTCGTCTCTTTCTCTCAAGATTCGGAATGAATGCGAAATACGATGAAAGCGAACAATGAAAACCAATCACTAAAAACCAACACGAAAACGCATTCATCAAGACCAAGCAGCGAGAGAAAACATTCAGTAAAACTCTTGGATTCATTTCAATAGAAGCCAATCCATCAATTGGAAAGGTTCATTGCATTTCATCCGTGATCAATCGATAGCGACAAAGGTTTCACCAAATACTCAGTTCATGACTGAGTCAACAAGTCGTAGGTATTATATAGTGGACCGCGAGGAGCGGGGCACTACACTAACCGACCGGTCGATGACATCAACTCCGGCGATGGCGATGGCGACGAGGGCGGGTCTCTTCTACAGCGTTTGAGCCACCGTAGCAGCGCCATCACTTCGGCGACAACCGGGGCTACGGATCGTCGTCCCCTATGAGCACCTTCTTCGACGGCGACAACTGCGGCGATGGCAAGGCGACTTCACTCCTGCGATGGCTGGGATTTGCTATCTCCTCCATAAGTCCTTCTTTGGTGATCGCTCGACACCGCGTGTCCGTGTCCTCTTTGCTCTGAAAATTGATTCGGTGAGTTCTTAAATATTCTTCTTAAATTATTCTGATCTGGAATCGATTAGCAATTTTGACTGAGTTCTCAAACCGATCGAGATTATTTCCTGTACTCAGGAGTACACTCGTGATTCTTTGTGATCCGGACTCAGTGCTAACTGAAGCAACCTTTATTGTTGTTCGAACCCAAGATTGAGAGTTGTACTGAACCGCTTATTGATTAAGTTCGTGTCTAGTAGGCATCAACCAATGGTGAGTACTTGATTTATTCTTGAATTTTGGAGAATTTCCTGAATTAGTTGTTCCCTGTGAATCAATCCTTTCGTTGCATGTCCTATTGTTGATGTAGATCTTAATAAGATCGTGTCCGAAATTGGAAGTTATGTGTCCTCTTCATCGATCTATTCTATCAGGTAATTTTCTCTTAAACTCTTGATTTAATTAGTTTTGATTTGGTCGTAATACCAGTATTGTTTCTGCGTTGTGTTTTGCATGTTCGTATCTGCTCCTTGTGGTATTTGAGCCGTGTCCGAGGACCTATTGTACTCGTTCGTATGATGAAGTATCCAGGCGTGTCGTGTTGAGAACATATTCGTGTGGTGTAGCTGGTTCCAGGGTGATGCATTCTGCATGTTCGTGTCCGGATCTTACCAGTTTGTATTATGTTGGGTTTGTGTCCTCCTGGATGCTTCGAGTCCAGTCGTGATCATTTTTAGTTAAGATTTGTGTTCGAGCAACCAATCTAGGGGTCCAGAGTTGAGGCAATGGCTGATTCTATACTAATTCGATTTGGTTGGAGATTTACTTCCCTATATTATTGTAATTAATAGTGTGGAGTTTGTTATTTTTAAGAATTGAATTTAAACCAGTCTTTTTATGATTTTGATATTTTATGATTATCATTAAGTTTTGTTGAGAAGTTCATTTTTAGTCTCCTTCTTGCTGTGTGTTATGAGTAATATGGGATGGAATGGCTAGGTGTTGTGTTGGCAGGAATCTGGGGCAGGATTTATTTCTTTAACTGTTAATTAATTTGTTAAGCACAAGTTGAGTTGTATAGATGCTGTGGTGTTTAGTACATAGACATGGTTCTACATAGCCATATTGATTTCTGCTATGATTAGAGCTACTTGAGGAAACCAAGTTTAGGCTTTAGTATTAACATGATTCAGTGGTTGGTAGTGGCAATGGTTGGCAAATTCTTATAACCATTTTGCATTAAATGTGTTTTGAATGTTACTCAGTAGACAACTAATACAATGTACAATTAGTACATTTATAAATATTTTATAAGCTAGCATTAAGTAGAAATGGTAATAGCTAGTATTAATGATTAGAAATTAATCAACTTGTACTTAATTAAACAGGAGGATATCCCGCATTACTATCCCCACTTGATCACCCTGAGCAAGGCAAGTATACTCCTCGGACTTGTCCATTACTTCATGTCTTTTATTCATGCTTGTATCTCCTGGTTGACACGATGTTTCATGAGATTGTCTTGTATCTTGTTTCCTGAGTTTACTTGTGTCTGGGAGGAGAAATACTACAGATGTGTGATCAAACCCGAGTTACTATTCATGTGAATAGCTTAGGCCCTGCATCGTGCACGCGGGACCAATGTCGTACCATTCATGTTCCATGAATCTACCCAAGCCGATCACACACTCTGGATGCATTTTGATATATTGCACACTTCAGGTTCATTGTGTATTTCATGTTCAGGTTTTATTTTATGTTCCATGTATTTACTTTTCATTATTCATGTTCAGGTTTCATGTCATGTTCTCATTTTTCGTACTTGTATTCATTTTTATACCATGATGTTCATGTTAATTTCCTTGGATATACTTAGCTCCGCCCCTGACAAGGATATGTTGCAGGTGAGTTGGAGGCTATCTGTGACACTTATTATGGGCAAGAGCCTGGAGTCACCTATGAGCGAGCTGATATTGCTCTGGACTTAGAGGCTGGGGAGGCCTAGTACTTTTCCTTTGTAGTTCATTTGGACTTTGTATTAGAGACATCAGTTCACTTTTCATTTGTTGGAAATGTAATAACTCTTAGACTTGTACTTGATTCTGGGATTCGATATTAGATGATGTGGTTTATATTCATTATTATCTAGACTTGTAGTTTTTCATAGAGATTGGTACAGCTTACTTCATCGTGTCTAACGACGAAAGCTGGGCGTGTCCGACTCGTGTCCGATTATTCGGGAGTGGGTCATGACACCGATCCCAGGTCTAAGTGAGTGATTTTGTTGCTTTGTATAAAGGGATGTAAATGTATGGAATGACTATCTTATTGAAGTCAGTTTGTAAGCCCGCGTGGCCTCCTTTTGTAATCGAGTCTATAAACAAGTTTATTATCAATGAAAGACAAGTTCCTTCTATATCAATGTGTTCAATTTCTCTGTGTATTGGATTTGAATGTTGTGTTTCGATACCCTTATGACTATGCCTTATGCGATCCAACTTAGGTTCGCACGGCATCAGGCCCGGGGGACGACTTTCGATTCTACGTAATCGGGGCGTGATAAAACACGCTGCACGCTACACATGAAATAAGTACTCATCGTGCTTGAAATGAATAAACCTATGTATGCTTGAGAAGAATATAGATATCAAATGTTGCCATTCGAAAGTGTTTTCAAAAGATGTAATCTGACTCTGATATACATGAAATAAACATAGGTAAAAGTAGCAAGATCATATCACAAGAAATATTTTCTTACTAAATGAATTAGTGATTATTTCAAACGATGTGGCCTTTGTTCACATTCACCAGTATGTTAATATACTGATCCCCATTAGTATGCACGCAGGTGCAAGATTAATCGAGATGGACAGTCCGAAGCGATAGCCTGAACCTCATCTTGAGGAGCCAGAAATCAGAAGAGATGTAAAGATGGATTTCCTGTTCAACATGACGGTTATATTTTCCAAAGTTGGTTTTGTATATAAAGGGATGTAATATATGGAACGGGATCATTGTACTTCTGTAAAGCTTCTGAGAGAATGTAAGCCAAATACAGCATATATTAGAAAGAAACGAGAGCTTGTAATATGTTCAAAAGATATAAATAAAGAGCATTTGTTCATGTTACCATTGTGTTCAATTATATTCTGCAGTGTGTTTACTGCTAACTTTAATTATCTATATTTTGTTCCACTGCGACATTGTCTATCCTATCTTGTTATATGTTTTGTCCTTGTGCAAGCGTAACTTAGGCTTGTATGGCATCATGCCCAAGCGAGGATGAAGTATCTCACAAAGTTCGAAGCGATGACGAAAGGACTCTGCGGGATCAGGGCAAGACACCACCAAAGAACGTTTACATTTCCCCTAGGTCGTATCGGCCCCAGCATCTCATGCCCCGATTCGGTAGAATCAATAGTCGTCCCTCGAGCGTGATGTTGTACAAGCCTAAATTGCGCCCACACAAGACAATTTCATAAGGTTATCTAAAACACAACATTCAAATCTAGTACACAGAGAAATTAAACACATTGATATAGAAGGAACTTGTCTTTCATTGATAATAAACTTGATTACATACTCGATTACAAAAGAAGCAGCACGGGCTTACAAATTGACTCAGATGAGATAGTCGTTCCATACATTTACATTGGACCTGGGATTGGCGAGAGTTGATACGATATGGCAAAGTGTTGATCAGAGTCTTCAAAATATTGTGGAATTTGCCTTCGTGCTAGCAAGGCTTTCAAATGGACGAGTGTCACCTTTAGTTTCTTGGCACGCTATCCTGGTTCGGGTCACATGTGGAGAGCGAGGGTCAGTACATTACACATGTAATGGTGGGTGGCTAATTATATTCGTGCTCTTGTTTGGTTCAAGAAAATTAAGTGAACAAGCATACGTATATTTAATAAACTTTCTAGCCATCCTAATCAATTCCTGAAAGCATTTGAAAAGTATGAATAGCATAACGACGATAGTTCTTACCCACGGCAGAGCGTGCTGTTGTAGTATAAAACTTACCATGTTCTTTTCTGTCATATTGATAACGATGAAATAGAATAGAGTGCATTTGTGAAGGTTACTGGCATGACAAGCCATCTTATATAGCTTGGGACCTTCACTGCAGGTAGCGAGTCCTATTAAAAGCTACTGCCAACGTGGCATGCATCCAGCATAGCTATCCATATTTCTTCTTAGGCCGGATCGGTCCCGTAGCCCCGGGATATCGTCCGAAGAAACAATCACCCTTGTGCACAAGTTGTCCATAACAGTGCTAAGTTAACAAGTTAATCAAGGCACGTTTCATAGTATCATTGCGACATTCATTTAATCGATTCGATCTTCCTTAGCACATTTGTAAGCCCCCTAAATTTAGGGCTAATTTTTTTAATTTTATAAATCAATTATTTGCAATAGATATTATTATTTGATTATTATTTGATTTAATGCTCTTTACCGTGACTTTGACTTCTGTAGCGTCAGGATGCCAATCTCTGGAAACTCTCTTCATCAGTGTGTGGTAGACAAGATTACCTTCAAGTTGATATATCATGTCCTATCCAAACTTGTTCCCTTATACTCTTTTTGCTTCACACAACTTCAGGTCAATTAAGACCATTTGATCGTTGATTAATTATTAATTGATTTCCTACTCTTTCCCTTGATCCTCATAAGCACGTTACCGTGACTTTTAAATTAGGAGCACCAGACTAGTCATTTTCTTGAAACCAACTTCTCATGTATGATCTACTCGAGAAACTCTTCACCCATGACCTTCGTGTCCCACTCAGACACACCATCTTGTGCTTCATTTGCTTCACACAACTTTCCTGACACATGATCCGATTTTAATTCCTCCCACGGTGTCACATTTATTTCCAACATTGAATTGTGGATACCCTGTCGACCAAAACCTGTCAACCCCAAATATGGACATGCCCCACACGAAGCCTACTACTCGCATGACACTTGTATCCCATTCATTTGAGCCCCCACATGTTACTTATTTACCCATGATCATAAATATCGATTTAAATTTAATTATTGCACCATGTTCGATTTTGACCCGACCCGGCTCAACCATACCCAGTCCAAGCTTCATGTTACCCTCCCTCATGACAACCTCACTCTCATTGCCTTTAAAGAATATTAAATACCCAGTCTATCTATTTTTAATATTCAATGGAAAATTCCTTTTATTAAAAATCCCTAAGAGATATCTAATTCTGATTCAATCCTAGCCATTGGATTCTTTCTATCAATCCCAACCCTCCATTTCCCTTACACTAACTCACACACACACCCCCCAAAGTTGGCCGGCCCTAAAAAAACTAGGTAGAGAATCCCCCTTTCTCACTTTATTTTTTTCTCTCTCTCATTATTATTCCTACACAACATATTCTCTCTTTCTTTATTTCTGTCATTATCACTTCAACCATCACCACACAACAGCTCATCCCCAAGGCCGACACCATCCTCCCATGGCCGGACTCCCCTCCACCTCCACCCTGGCCGAACACAGCCGCAACCACCCTCCTCCTTCTCCATTCTTCATTATCACTTCGACCATAACCACCACCACTTCAACCACCCTTACCTCCACGCACCACCATAGCACCACCACCATATGCAACACCACCACCTCCACGTTCACCTCACCTCGTCGCTGTCGTGCACCGCTGACCGTCGCACCGCCTAGCTGGGCCAACGTAGCCCCTGTAACTGCAGCAGTAGCGAACAATATGGTAGCAGGCAGTGCGGCCGGAAATGGTACTACGGGCCACGCGTTTCAGGCACTGCCATCGGCCACCGTCGCCGTGGCCGGACCCCCCACTGGTTGGGCGAACTCCGACGACCCCCCCCCCCCCGGGTGCGCCACCTTCTTTCTCCGAATCAATCTCGATAAATAGCTCTTCACTCCCCTCAATTTTTGTCCGTTAATTTTATCGTTTGATACATCAAAACCGGCTACCAAGTTGACCGTTTAAATTGTGTTATTTTTTGAACAGTTTTGTGGAGCCAACTTCGTCGGTTTGTATCTCTTCCATCGCAGCTTCGTATGGCGTGCTACTAGTTCCTATGCGAAGCTGGTATAACCTTCTTCCTTCCCATCAAGTTTTGTTTCATTGTGAGCACGTTTGGTTGGTCGAATTCGACGCCAAAGTTGGCTGTCCGAATTCATAATTTAGCACTTGTAAAATTCTATTTTTGAACTCGGGACTCCGAATTCAATTTCTGACACCACTAGTAGAATCGTGGCGTCCTTCTGGCACATTTTCATATAAAATTTGTTAGATTTGGAGGACGTGGGCCCTGGTACGTATTTCGGTACAAAGCGGGCCCCACAGTCCTGGTCAACGGGACTTTTTGACGTCGGATCATCAGAATCCAATTCTGGATATACCGTTGAGTTCGTATCGTCATTCTAGAGTCGTTGACATATAATTTGCTAGGTTTTAGTAGATATTGGTTCCGACACGCATTTCGGTGCAAGTCGGATACCAATATCCGGGTCAATGGATCATTTTGAGATCGGCTCATCGGAATCCAATTTTGGATATACCGTTGAGTTTGTATCTTCATTCTAGATTCGTTGACATATAATTTGCTGAGTTTTGAGGACATTGGCTCTGACATGCTTTTCCGTGCAAATCGGAGTTTCAATGTCCTGGTCAACGGACCAATTTGAGATCGGGTCAACGGAATCCAATTCTGGATATACCGTTGGGTTCGTATCGTCATTCTAGATTTGTGGACATATAATTTGATAGGTTTAGTGTACTTTTATTTCGACACGTTTTTGGTACAAAGTGGGTCCGACACGGACACCATTTTGACCCGAAATTACCTTTTTGCCCCTGTGTCCAAATTGGACTTATGGATAGGCTATCCTAGCTGATTTGACCGTTCTGGACACGTTAGTGATGTTTGTTTCACCATCCGACAACGTCTGTAGATTTCCCCCTATCTATCACCCTATTATTATTATAATCTTTCTCTTTTGTTTGTATTTTGAGATCCATCGATTTCAGTGATTTTTCAATCACTAAAATTGAATGTGTTGACCCTGTAGATGTTTATAGAGACTAGCCTTGACCCTGTTTGACTATGGTTGACTTCTTTGACTAAACATTGAAGTAGAGTCAATACTGACCTAGGTTAGACAAGTTTTGACCTTGGTTGACCACCGTTGACTATTTTGACCAAAAGTCAACCAAAAGTCAACCGTAGCCTAAAATTGACTAGAACTGGACCGAAGATGACCAGTTGATCGAAGGTCAACTGTTAGTCAACATTAGTCAAGTTTGACCTAGAGTTGACCTAGGATTGACCAGAGTTGACCAGTTGACCAAAAGTCAACTATAAGTCAACCCTTGACTTAGATTGACCTAGTTTGACTTGCTTTGACTTGCCTTGACCTAGTTTGACTTAGTATGACTTGATTTTACTTCCAAACCCTTATATTGATACAGTATTCCATCTATAGGTCCTCGAGGCACTGTTCTTGGACTCAGTCGACTTATCCATCACATCACAGGCGAGTACATTCTCTGATAATATTTCTGTTTTATGATATCGTCTATGTTTCTATTATATAATGTAGATATTCTTGTTCTCTTGACACATAGTTCACACGGATTGGTATTTGTCTGGATCCTATCATGAGATGTTATTCATGGTATTCTTTGGTATATATTGTCCAAGTCTTCTTGTTCCTTGTGCATTGTATAGACACGATTCTGCGAAGGCTAACTACCCTCTCAGAGAATCGTGCGTCATGATGTGTCATGGTTGGATCCACTATACTAGTCGGGGGATGGTGAGTATTAGTATAGATATGTGGTCAAAGCCTATTGTGCACCCCTTGTGCACCTATTGATTATGAGTGTTGATCATACACCCCACGTATGGTTAGCCAGTCCTGTTACTATTGTACAAGTTTCCAAACCGGCCACGTATTGTAGCTAGTACTCACACACCTAGATAGGTGATTCTTGATTCTTATACATGTCATGATCAATTTTACTTGTCTTATTCTAGCTCTAGATTTACAGCTTACCTTGTCATGATACTAACATATACATTTCGTGATTTCTTGTATATTCTCTCTATTTACTGCTACATTTTCAATATCGTCTAACTAGAACTGTTATTTGAGATTTGTGCTCGTTCCATCCTGACTGGATATGTTGAAAAAAATTTAGGAGTAGTTGTGCCCTTAGTATTGGACTTCATGATGTTGCTAGCTGAGGTGGATCTCACTATTCTTCTATGTGAGTTGTCTGGTAGTTATCCTTAGTTTGTCTTATTGTTTCTTCTTTATTTTCCTGTCTTATGATTCCTTCTAGTAGTTTCTAATTGTTCTTGTGCCTTAGTTATCTTTCCTGTCTTATCTTCTTTAGATGTTGGGTTGTGATAGAGTACATTTGTAGTTCATGGACCTTCTAGATGTAGTATATATTTATTGGGTACTAGACAGCGTTCTACCGTCGATACTGCGGCGTAGGCTGGGCGTGGCCTACGTATTCGTATCCGTATATCCGGGTGCGGGTCGTGATACATTTTTGTGGTGGCCCATGTAGGTCTGTCTTTGCAAATTAATGTGAAGTCGTGGTGGTACTTGAGCTTATATGTACTACTACGAGCCTGCCCTAGGATTAATGTTGAGTCATGGAATATTTTAGGATTTTGGTACTCAGTCACATATTAGGAACTCTTGGTAGATTCCAGAGATGACCCCTGGGAATTTTATTCGAAAGCTTTTCAAATCATTTCCCACTTGTTTCTGTTCCTCTTGATTTTTGAAATATTTGTCCGTATCAAACTTTATTCTTGTTTGGGATGAGTTGTGGATCCCAGAGGGAAGGTATAAGTTGAACTTATATATCCTCTAGGTTGAGAATCAAATATGATTTGCCAATCTTATATCAAGATTGAGATTATTTAGATTATATTTCAGAACTTTCAATCTTGACCTAGATAGTACCTTTGGGACTTCTCCTGAGAACTTTTCCTAAGCCCTACATCAGAATCTGTTTTCGCTAGTTTCCATTTACTTATCCTTGATTCGTCATTAAATTTTCAATCTTGATGTTCGTTCGGTGTTGACTTTGACTTTGTATCTAAAAATCGGTTTTTATGAATTGAGTTAAGATATTCTGATAAACTTATTTGATAAGGACCATAAATGTCTACTTTATTTATGGAGTTTAGAATTTATCGCAGTCATACTAGCTAGCACGACAGGGATGTGGAGCCTGATGTTGGATATACTATCCTAGTTATGGAATTTAGATTTCCTTGCAGCCATACCGGTTGGCGTGGTATGGAATCTTGATAACATAATTATAGGGTGTATACCCAAGTTATGGACTCCATCGTTTATTACAGCTATGCTTACTAGCGTGGCAAAAATTCTGGCAACATAATTTCAGGAAGACGTGTATGGTTATCAGACTGTATCTTAAATCGGATCACTTCGTTATGACCGGATAAGCAAGAACAAATTCTTATCATTATTCTTCCCCGCCTTGGTTAACTCTGTCTATCTACAGCCACAATTAGGATTTTTTTTCAACATGATTGTTGTGTTCCATCTTCCTATGATTTGACTAAACTCTTCTTTGCTAACCACTTGGGTAATTCTGCTTGTCTTTCCCGATAATTGTTGAAAGTGCCTCATGGGTTGATTCAGGAAAGGTTCGAAAAGTATATTTATCCTTGTATTACGGAATCGGGAGTTTGCATCCAGAGAAATACTGGCGAAGCATGACTTCGGATAACGACATCATGGTTAAATATGTTTTTCGAATTCTACTTGGACCACTCCCTAAGCATTTTGACTAACATCTTCTCATTTATTTTGCAAAAAAAAATGTTTGGAAATATTTCACGGATTTGGCCAAGTTAAGTTCAGGAACCTATATTATCTGGCAGGGCAGCTGTGTACTGCAGCCATCCGTTGTATTATGGAACAAGAAAGTTATTTGCAGCCAGATGCACACTAGCACGATAGTAACTTCATGTGACATAATTACGGAGGTATATGGTTCTTGAGTTTTACTTTGACTACGTCCTATGTATCTCGTTGGCCTCGTACTATTCTTGGAAATATTTCGACAATCTTTCCTGTCTTGCTTGACCCTTACCTTGCTTTAATATTGACATGGATTGTTAGACCCAGTCTTAGGCCCTTGTTACCTTCTATTTTTGATGATTGGATAGCCAGACCTTGTTAACAGATTCTGTAGTGTAACTATAATATGTTATTATGTGTGATTGTGATGAGTATATTTTTTCCTAGGGATTTATTGGGTTAAGCTTATAGGACAGATATGAGATTATAGTGGACTTAGAAAACCATTAAGGATGATTAGTTTGATAATATAGATTGATGATAAGGTATCTAAGATGGAGTAATGAAAGATTATATTTTTGTGACTACGGATTAAGGACTAGAATCTTGTGCTTAGGTTCGAGGGTTGAGCATTGTAGGACTTTAATGACCAAGTGATTATTGGTTATCTACAAGCCATTTACTTATGATTGGAGGATAGATCGATATGTAGAATGAAATAGAAGGAGATAACATTGCGTACAAGATCCAAAGATAGCAGGAACAAACCAAGGACATTTGTACATGGGTAATAAATAAATCGGTAAATGAATTAAGAGTTTGAATTTGAGGGTTTATATTCAGGAGTTCATGAGTAAAAAGGGAGGAGGCTCAATGCCAAGAATAGGTTTCGAATGTATTATTTCAAGGAGCTTGTGATTAATAGGATAAAGATACTTAGGATGGGATAAGGAAACAAACAAATTGCTATTAAGATTAGAATTTTGGTTGATGGCCAAGTATTGTTGATATATATAGCATCTCGAGGATGACCTATATTTTAGAATATACGTAAAGGTTCTTATTGATATGAAGATTCTTAGGGGTAAAATAGACATAGTTTTTATGGAAGAAGCTTGTTGAACCTGAACCAAAATACCTGTAGAGAGAAACAACATAGATGATCACAAGGGTAGCAGATTTGGTACTGTAGCCATAGCAGTTGTATGTTTTAGCTTGACCTATTAGATGATTTTTAATTTCGAAGACGAAATTTTTATAAGGTGGGTAGGATGTAAGCCCCCTGAATTTAGGGTTAATTTTTTCAATTTTATAAATCAATTATTTGCAATAGATATTATTATTTGATTATTATTTGATTTAATGCTCTTTACCGTGACTTTGACTTCTGGAGCGTCAGGGATGCCAATCTCTGGAAACTCTCTTCATCAGTGTGTAGTAGATAAGATTACCTTCATGTTGATATATCATGTCCCATCCAAACTTGTTCCTTTGTATTCTTTTTGCTTTGCACAACTTCAGGTCAATTTAGACCATTTGATCGTTGATTAATTATTAATTGATTTCCCACTCTTTCCCTTGATCCTCATAAGCACGTTACCGTGACTTTTAAATTAGGAGCACCAGACTAGTCATTTTCTTAAAACCAAATTCTCATGTATGATCTACTCGAGACACTCTTCACCCATGACCTTCATGTCCCACTCAGACACACCATCTTGTGCTTTATTTGCTTCACACAACTTTCCTGACACGTGACCCGATTTTAATTTGTCCCACGGTGTCATATTTATTTCCAACATTGAATTGTGGATACCTTGTCGACCCAAATCTGTCAACCCCAAATATGGACATGCCCCACACGAAGCCTACTACCCGCATGACACTTGTGTCCCATTCATTTGAGCCGCCACATGTTACTTATTTACCCATGATCATAAATATCTATTTAAATTTATTTATTGCACCATGTCCGATTTTGACCCGATCCGGCTCAACCAAACCCAGTCCAAGCTTCATGTTACCCTCCCTCATGACACCCTCACTCTCATTGCCTTTAAAGAATATTAAATACCCAGTCTACCTATTTTTAATATTCAATGGAAAATTCCTTTTATTAAAAATCACTAAGAGATATCTAATTATGATTCAATCCTAGCCATTGGATTCTCTCTATCAATCCCAACCCTCTATTTCCCTTACACTAACTCACAAACACCCCCCACCCCAAAGTTGGTCGACCCTAAAAAAACTAGGTAGAGAATCCCCCTTTCTCTCTCTATTTTTTCCTCTCTCTCATTATTATTCCTACACAACACATATTCTATCTTTCTTTATTTCTCTCATTATCACTTCAACCATCACCACACAGCAGCTCATCCCCATGGCCGACACCATCCTCCCATGGCCGGACTCCCCTCCACCTCCACCCTAGCCGAGCACAGCCGCAACCACCCTCTTCCTTCTCCATTCTTCATTATCACTTCAACCATCACCACCACCACTTCAACCACCCTCACCTCCACGCACCACCATAGCACCATCACCACATCCAACACCACCACCTCCACGTTCACCTCACCTCACCGCTGCCATGCTCCGCCGGCCGTCGTGCCGCCTAGCTGGACCAGCGCATCCCCCGTAACTGCAGCAGCAACGAGCAATGCGGCAGCGAGCAGTGCTGCCGAAAATGGCACCGCAGGCCACGCGTTTCAGGCGCTGCCACCGTCGTGGCAAGACCCCCCACTAGATGGGCGAACTCTGGCGACCCCCCCGGGTGCGTCGCCTTCCTCCCCGGCGCGATGCATAGCCTATTCGTGCATTTTGCACTAAATTCCGTCGTGACGCGCTCGGGAACGAAGCTGAAATCGTGTTTTGCCGTAGCAACTTCGTACACGATTTTCGAAAAATCCGACCGTTGGATCGGCAATTATCTTGCTCCGTCTCAATCTTGGTATATAGCTCTTTACTCCCCTCAATTTTTGTCCGTTAATTTTATTGTTTGCTACATCAAAACCGGCCACCAAGTTGACCGTTTAAATTGTGTTATTTTTTTGAACAATTTTGTGGAGCCAATTTCGTCGGCTCATATCTCTTCCATCGCAGCTCCGTCTGGCTTGCTACTGGTTCCTATGCGAAGCTGGTATAACCCTCTTCCTTCCCCTCAAGTTTCGTTTCATTGTGAGCACGTTTGGTTGGTCGAATTCGACGCCAAAGTTGGCCGTCCGAATTCATAATTTAGCACTTGTAAAATTCCATTTTTGAACCCGGGACTCCGAATTCAATTTCTGACACCACCAGTAGACTCGTGGCATCGTTCTGGCAATTTTTTGTAAAAAATTTGTTAGATTTGGAGGACGTGGGCCCTGGCACACATTTCGGTACAAAGCGGGCCCTACAGTCCGGGTCAACGGGACTTTTTGACGCCGGCTCATCGGAATCCAATTTTGGATATTTTGTTGAGTTTGTATCATCATTCTGGACTCGTTGACATATATTTTGCTAGGTTTTAGTGGACATTGGTTTTGACACGCATTTCGGTGCAAGTCGGATACCAATATCCGGGTCAACATGTCATTTTGAGATCGGCTCATCGGAATCCAATTATGGATATACCGTTGAGTTCGTATCGTCATTCTGGAGCCGTTGACATATAATTTACTGAGTTTTGAGGACATTGGCTCCGATACGCTTTTCTGTGCAAATTGGAGTTTCAATGTCCTAGTCAACGGACCAATTTGAGATTGGGTCAATGGAATCCAATTCTGGATATACCGTTGGGTTCGTATCGTCATTCTGGATTCGTGGACATATAATTTGTTAGGTTTAGTACACTTTTATTCTAACACATGTTTCGGTACAAAGTCGGTCTGACACGGACACCATTTTGATCCGAAATTACCTTTTTGCCCCTGTGTCCAAATTGGACTTATGGATAGGCTATCCTAGCTGATTTGACCATTCTGGATACTTTGGTGATGTTTATTTCACCATCCGAAAATATCTGTAGATTTTCTCCCTATTTATCACCATATTATTATTATAATCTTTCTTTTTTGTTTGTATTTTGAGATCCATCGATTTCAGTGATTTCCCAATCACTGAAATTGAATGTGTTGACCCTGTAGATGTTTATAGAGACTAGCCTTGACCCTGTTTGACCATGGTTTACTGCTTTGACTGAACGTCGAAGTAGAGTCAACATTGACCTAGGTTAGACTAGTTTTGACCTTGGTTGACCACAGTTGACAATTTTGACCAAAAGTCAACCGGAAGTCAACCGTAGCCTAAAATTGACTAGAACTGGACCGAAGTTGACCAGTTGACCAAGGGTCAACTGTTAGTCAACGTTAGTCAAGTTTGACCTAGGGTTGACCAGAGTTGACCAGTTGACCAGAAGTCAACTTTAAGTCAACCTTGACTTAGATTGACCTAGTTTGACCTGCTTTGACTTGCCTTGACCTAGTTTGACTTAGTATGACTTGATTTTACTTCCAGACCCTTATATTGATACAGTATTCCATCTATAGGTCATCGATGCACTGTTCTTGGACTCAGTCGACTTATCCATCACATCACAGGCGAGTACATTCTTTGATAATATTTCTGTTTTATGATATCGTCTATGTTTTTTGTATATATTATAGATATTCCTGTTCTCTTGACACATAGTTCACACGGATTGGTATTTGTTTGGATCCCGCCATGAGATGTTATTCCTGGTATTCTTTGGTATATATTGTGCAAGTCTTTCTTGTTCATTGTGCATTGTATAGACACGATTCCTGCGAAAGCTAGCTACCCTCTCAGAGAATCGCACGTCATGATGTGTCATGGTTGGATCCACTATACTAGTCGGGGGACGGGGAGTATTAGTGTAGATATGTGGTCAAAGCCTATTGTGCACCCCTTGTGCACCTATTGATTGTGAGTGTTAATCATACACCCTACGTATGGTTAGCCAGGCCTGTTACTATTGTGTAAGTTCCCAAACCGGCCACGTATTGTAGCTAGTACTCACACACCTAGATAGGTGATTCTTGATTCTTGTACATGCCAAGATCAGTTTTACTTACCTTGTTCTAGCTCTAGATTTACAGCTTACCTTGCCATGATACTCACGTGTATATTTCATGATTCCTTGTATATTCTTTCTATTTACTGCTATATTTTCAATATCGTCTAACTAGAATTGTTATTTGAGATTTGTGCTCGTTCCATCCTGACTGGATATATTGACAAAATTTTAGGAGTAGTTGTGCCCTCAGTATTGTACTTCATGATGTTGCTAGCTGAGGTGGATCTCACTATTCTTCTATGTGAGTTGCCTTGTAGTTATCCTTAGTTTGTCTTATTGTTCCTTCTTTATTTTCTTGTCTATGATTCCTTCTAGTAGTTTCTAATTGTTATTGTGCCTTAGTTATCTTTCCTGTCTTATCTTCTTTAGATGTTGGATTGTGATTGAGTACATTTGTAGTTCATAGACCTTCTAGATGTAGTGTATATTTATTGGGTACTAGACAGCGTTCTACCGCCGATACGGCGGCGTAGGCTGGGCGTGGCCCACGTATTCGTATTCGTATATCCGGGTGCGGGTCGTGACACATTTTTTTGGTGGCCCATACAGGTCTGTCTTTGTAAATTAATGCGAAGTCGTGGTGGTACTTGAGCTTATCTATACTACTACGAGCCTGCCATAGGATTAAGGTTGAGTCATGGAATATTTTAGGATTTTGGTACTCAGCCACATATTAGGAATTCTTGGTAGATTCCAGAGATGACCCCTGGGAACCTTATTCGAAAGCTTTTCAAATCTTTTCCCACTTGTTTCTATTCGTCTTGATTTTTGAAATATTTGTTCGTATCAAACTTTATTCTTTCTTGGGATGAGTTGTGGATCCCAGAGGGAAGGTATAAGTTGAACTTATATATCCTCTAGGTTGAGAATCAAATATCATTTGCCAATCTTATATCAAGGTTGAAATTATTTAGATTATATTTCAGAACTTTCAATCTTGACATAGATAGTACTTTTGGGACTTCTCCTGAGAACTTTTCCTAAACCCTACATCGGAATCTATTTTTGCTAGTTTCTATTTACTTGTCCTTGATTCGTCGTTAAATTATGAATCTTGATGTTCGTTCATTGTTGACTTTGACTTTGTATCTAAAAATCTGTTTTTATGAATTGAGTTAAGATATTCTGATAAACTTATTTGATGAGGACCATAAATGTCTACTTTATTTATGGAGTTTAGAATTTATCTCAGTCCTACTAGGTAGCACGACAGGGACGTGGAGCCAGATGTTGGATATACTATCCTAGTTATAGAATTTAGATTTTCTTGCAGCTATACCGGTTGGCGTGGTAAGGAATCTAGATGACATAATTATAGGGTATATACCCAAGTTATGGACTCCATCGTTTATTGCAGCTATGCTTACTGGCGTGGCAAAAATTCTGGCAACATAATTTCAGGAAGACGTGTATGGTTATCAGACTGTATCTTAAATCGAATCACTTCGTTATGACCGGATGAGCAAGAACAAATTCTTATCATTATTCTTCCCCGTCTTGGTTAACTCTGTCTACCTACAGCCACAATTAGGATTTTTTTCAACATGATTGTTGTGTTCCATCTTCCTATGATTTGACTAAACTCTTATTCGCTAACCACTTGGATAATTCTTCTTGTCCTTCCCGATAATTGTTGAAAGTGCCTCATGGGTTGATTCAGGAAAGGTTCAAAAAGTATATTTATCCTTGTATTACGGAATCGAAAGTTTGCATCCAGAGAAATACTGGCGAGGCATGACTTCGGATAACGGCATCATGGTTAAATATGTTTCTCAAATTCTACTTGGACCACTCCCTAAGCATTTTGACTAACATCTTCTCATTTATTTTGTAAAAAAAAATGTTTGGAAATATTTCACGGATTTGGCCAAGTTAAGTTCAGGAACCTATATTATCTGGCAGGGCAGCTGTGTACTGCAGCCATCCGTTGTATTATGGAACAAGGAAGTTATTCGCAGCCAGATGCACAGTAGCGCGATAGTAACTTCATGTGACATAATTACGGAGGTATATGGTTCTTGAGTTTTACTTTGACTACGTCCTATGCATCTCGTTGGCCTCGTACTATTCTTGGAAATATTTCGACAATCTTTCATGTCTTGCTTGACCCTAACCTTGCTTGAATATTGATATGGATAGTTAGACCCAGTCTTAGGCCCTTGTTACCTTCTATTTTTGATGATTGGATAGCAGACCTTGTTAACAGATTCGGTAGTGTAAATATAATATGTTATTATGTGTGATTGTGATGAGTATATTTTTTTCCTAGGGATTTATTGGGTTAAGCTTATAAGACAGATATGAGTGACTGATTATAGTGGACTTAGAAAACCATTAAGGATGATTAGTTTGATAGTATAGATTGATGATAAGGTATCTAAGATGGAGTAATGAAATATTATATTTTTGTGACTACGGATTAAGGACTAGAATCTTGTACTTAGGTTTGCGGGTTGAGCATTGTAGGACTTTAATGACCAAGTGATTATTGGTTATCTACAAGCCATTTACTTATGATTGGAGGATATATCGATATGCAGAATGAAATAGAAGGAGATAACATTGCGTGTAAGATCAAAAGATAGCAGGAACAAACCAAGGACATATGTACATGGGTAATAAATAAATCGGTAAATGAATTAAGAGTTTGAATTTGAGGGTTTATATTCAGGAGTTCTTGAGTAAAAAGAGAGGAGGCTCAATGCCAAGAATAGGTTTTGAATGTATTATTTCAAGGAGCTTGTTATTAATAGGATAAAGATACTTAGGATAGGATAAAGAAACAAACAAGTTGCTATTGAGATTGGAATTTTGGTTGATGGCCAAGTATTGCTGATATATATAGTATCTCGAGGATGACCTATATTTTAGAATATACGTAAAGGTTCTTATTGATATGAAGATTCTTAGGGGTAAAATAGACATAGTTTTTATGGAAGAAGCTTGTTGAACCTGAACCAAAATACCTGTAGAGAGAAACAACATAGATGATCACAAGGGTAGCAGATTTGGTCCTGTAGCCATAGCAGTTGTATGTTTTAACTTGACCTATTAGATGATTTTTAATTTCGAGGATGAAATTTTTATAAGGTGGGTAGGATGTAAGCCCCCTGAATTTAGGGCTAATTTTTTCAATTTTATAAATCAATTATTTGCAATAGATATTATTATTTGATTATTATATGATTTAATGCTCTTTACCGTGACTTTGACTTCTGAAGCGTCAGGGATGCCAATCTCTGAAATCTCTCTTCATCAGTGTGTAGTAGACAAGATTACCTTCATGTTGATATATCATATCCTATCTAAACTTGATCCCTTGTATTCTTTTTACTTTGCACAACTTCAGGTCAATTTAGACCATTTGATCGTTGATTAATTATTAATTGATTTCTCACTCTTTTCCTTGATCCTCATAAGCACATTACCGTGACTTTTAAATTAGGAGCACCAGACTAGTCATTTTCTTAAAACCAACTTCTCATGCATAATTTACTCGAGATACTCTTCACCCATGACCTTCGTGTCCCACTCAGACACATCATCTTGTGCTTCATTTGTTTCACACAACTTTCCTGACACGTGACCCAATTTTAATTCGTCCCACGGTGTCACATTTATTTCCAACATTGAATTGTGGATACCCTATCGACCCAAATCTGTCAACCCTAAATATGGACATGCCCCACACGAAGCCTACTATCCGCATGACACTTGTATCCCATTCATTTGAGCCCCCACATGTTACTTATTTACCCATGATCATAAATATCTATTTAAATTTAATTATTGCACCATGTCCGATTTTGACCCGATCCGGCTCAACCAAACCCAGTCCAAGCTTCATGTTAACCTCCCTCATGACTCCCTCACTCTCATTGCCTTTAAAGAATATTAAATACCCAGTCTACCTATTTTTAATATTCAATGGAAAATTTCTTTTATTAAAAATCCCTAAGAGATATCTAATTCTGATTCAATCCTAGCCATTGGATTCTCTCTATCAATCCCAACCCTCCATTTCCCTTACACTATCTCACAAACATACCCCCCCAAAGTTGGCCGGCCCTAAAAAAATAGGTAGAGAATCCCCCTTTCTCTTTCTATTTTTACATCTCTCTCATTATTATTCCTACACAACACATTTTCTCTCTTTCATTATTTCTCTCATTATCACTTCAACCATCACCACACAGCAGCTCATCCCCATGGCCGACACCATCCTCCCATGACCGAACTCCCCTCCAGCTCCACCCTGGCCGAGCACAGCCGCAACCACCCTCCTCCCTCTCCATTCTTCATTATCACTTCAACCATCACCACCACCACTTCAACCACCCTCACCTCCACGCACCACCATAGCACCACCACCACATCCAATACCACCACCTCCACGTTTACCTCACCTCACCTCACCGCTGCCATGCTCCACCGACTGCCGCACCGCCTAGCTGGGCCAGCGCAGCCCCCGCAACTGCAGCAGCAGCGAGCAATACGGCAGCGAGCAGTGCGACCGAAAATGGCACCGCAGGCCACGCATTTCAGACGCTGCCGCCGCCGTGGCCGGACCCCCCACTGGCTGGGCGAACTTTAGCGACCTTCCCGAGTGCGCCACCTTCCTCCCCGGTGCGATGCATAGCCTATTCGTGCATTTTGCACTAAATTCCGTCGTGACGCGCAAGGGAACGAAGCTAAAATCGTATTTTGCTACTGCAACTTCGTGCACGATTTTCGAGAAATCTGACCGTTGGATCGGCGATTTCTTTGCTCTGTCTCAATCATGGTATATAGCTCTTCACTCCCCTCAATTTTTGTCCGTTAATTTTATTGTTTGATACATCAAAACCGGCCACCAAGTTGACCGTTTAAATTATGTTATTTTTTTGAAAAGTTTTGTGGAGCCAACTTCGTCGGTTCGTATCTCTTCCATCGCAGCTCCGTCTGGCATGCTACTGGTTCCTATGCGAAGCTGGTATTACCCTCTTCCTTCCACTCAAGTTTCGTTTCATTATGAGCACGTTTTGTTGGTCGAATTCGACGCCAAAGTTGGTCGTCCAAATTCATAATTTAATACTTATAAAATTTCATTTTTGAACCCGGGACTCCGAATTCAATTTCTGACACCACTAGTAGACTCGTGGCATCGTTCTAGCACATTTTCATATAAAATTTGCTAGATTTGGAGGACGTGGACCCTGGCACGCATTTCGGTACAAAACGAGCCCTACAGTCCGGGTCAACATGACTTTTTGATGCCGGCTCATCAAAATCCAATTCTGGATATACCGTTGAGTTCGTATCGTCATTCTAGACTCGTTGACATATAATTTGCTAGGTTTTAGTGGACATTGGTTCCGGCAAGTATTTCTGTGCAAGTCGGATACCAATATCCGGGTCAACAGGTCATTTTGAGATCGGCTCATTGGAATCCAATTATGGATATACCGTTGAGTTCATATCGTCATTTTGGACTCGTTGACATATAATTTGCTGAGTTTTGAGGACATTGGCTCCGATACGCTTTTCCGTGCAAATCGGAGTTCCAATGTCCTAGTCAACGGACCAATTTGAGATCGGGTCAACGGAATCCAATTCTGGATATACCGTTGGGTTCTTATCGTCATTCTGGATTCTTGGAAATATAATTTGTTTGGTTTAGTACACTTTTATTTTGGTACATTTTTTGGTACAAAGTGGGTCCGACACGGACACTATTTTGACCCAAAATTACCTTTTTGCTCCTGTGTCCAAATTGGACTTATGGATAGGCTATCCTAGCTGATTTGACCATTCTGGACATGTTGGTGATGTTTCTTTCACCATCCGACAACATCTGTAGGTTTTTTCCCTATTATTATTATAATCTTTCTCTTTTGTTTGTATTTTGAGATCCATCGATTTCAGTGATTTCCCAATCACTGAAATTGAATGTGTTGACCCTGTTGATGTTTATAGAGACTAGACTTGACCCTGTTCAACCATGGTTGACTGCTTTGACAGAACGTCGAAGTAGAGTCAACATTGACCTAGGTTAGACTAGTTTTAACCTTGGTTGACCACAGTTGACTATTTGGACCAAAAGTCAACCGGAAGTCAACCGTAGCCTAAAATTGACTAGAACTGGACCGAAGTTGACCAGTTGACCGAAGGTCAACTGTTAGTCAACGTTAGTCAAGTTTGACCTAGAGTTGACCTAGGGTTGACCAGAGTTGTCCAGTTGACCAAAAGTCAACTGTAAGTCAACCCTAGACTTAGATTGACCTAGTTTGACTTGCTTTGACTTGCCTTGACCTAGTTTGACTTAGTATGACTTGATTTTACTTCCAAACCCTTATATTGATACATTATTCCATCTATAGGTCCTCGTGGCACTGTTCTTGGACTTAGTCGACTTATCCATCACATCACAGGCGAGTACATTCTCTGATAATATTTATGTTTTAGGATATCGTCTATGTTTCTTGTATATAGTGTAGATATTCTTATTCTCTTGACACATAGTTCACACGGATTGGTATTTGTCTGGATCCCGTCATGACATGTTATTCCTGGTATTCTTTGGTATATATTGTGCAAGTCTTTCTTGTTCCTTGTGCATTGTATAGACACGATTCCTGTGAAGGCTAGCTACCCTCTCAGAGAATCGTGCGTCATGATATGTCATGGTTGGATCCACTATACTAGTCGTGGGACGGAGAGTTTTAGTGTAGATATGTGGTCAAAGCCTATTGTGCACCCCTTGTGTACCTATTGATTGTGAGTGTTGATCATGCACCCAACGTATGGTTAGCCAGGCATGTTACTATTGTGTAAGTTCCCAAGCCGACCACGTATTGTAGCTAGTACTCACACACCTAGATAGGTGATTCTTGATTCTTGTACATGCCATGATCAGTTTTACTTGCCTTGTTCTAGCTCTAGATTTACAGCTTACCTTGCCATGATACTCACATGTACATTTCGTGATTCCTTGTATATTCTCTCTATTTACTGCTATATTTTTAATATCGTCTAACTATAACTGTTATTTGAGATTTGTGCTCGTTCCATTCTGACTGGATATGTTGACAAAATTTTAGGAGTAGTTGTGCCCTCAGTATTGGACTTCATGATGTTACTAGCTGAGGTTGATCTCACTATTCTTCTATGTGAGTTGCCTGGTAGTTATCCTTAGTTTGTCTTATTGTTCCTTCTTTATTTTCCTGTCTTATGATTCCTTCTAGTAGTTTCTAATTGTTCTTGTGCCTTAGTTATCTTTCCTGTCTTATCTTCTTTAGATGTTGGGTTGTGATTAAGTACATTTGTAGTTCATGGACCTTCTAGATGTAGTATATATTTATTGGGTACTAGACAGCGTTCTACCGTCGATACTGCAGCCTAGGCTGGGCGTGGCCCACGTATTCGTATCCGTATATCCGGGTGCGGGTCGTGACAACAATTCTATATAGCATGGTATTAAGCAAGCACGTAACAGTTATATGATAAGCAACTCTATAGCCCGTATACGTGAGATATCGTGCAACAGTTTATTTGAATAAGCCTTATATTTACATCTAGCATATCCTATTTTGGTATCGATAATTTATTGAAGAAAGAAGGGTCAAGGAGAGAAGGGTTAGCCCCTTACCTTGATTTTTGCTTGTGACAAGAGACTTGTTGGCCGTACTAGATGGCGCCTACGCGATCACCTGAAATCACAAATACACTAGATCAGAACACTGCCCTATTCAATGAATTCGATACGAATGCGAAGTTCAAAAATGCAAGCCAAGAAAAATATTAAAAACATTCATGAAAACGAATTCAGAAAACCAAAGCCAAAGAAGCAATTGCGTCATGAAATGCAGAGAATCAGGAGGTCTCTCCCGACTCAGCCACAGAGTCTATCCTCGAGGCGCAATCCGCTGAATATGGGACTTGATTTCGAAGAAACCATTCCATAATGAGGAAAGGATCTTAATTCATCGGTCACGTTCAATCGATTCAATCGATCCTGACCAATCGGTTCCAACTAAATCGATAGCGACAGTGTTCCTTTCTCGCGCATCCCGTAGACGAAAAATGGGGCACGATGTAGGGACAGGACACTACACCATAACCAACTAAGAAAAAGTTTCGTCCTCGAAACTTAAGAAGAGAACCTACCGCTAGGAAAACAACGGAGGAATCCTTTCCCTCATCTCTGACTCGAGTTTCCAGGTCGACTCCTCGACCGAATGGTTCCTTCAGAGTACGAGGACGAGAGGGATCACTCAATTTTGAAGCATCTTATCCTTGCGCTCCAAGAGTTCGACCGGTTCTTCCACATATGATAAGTCTACCTTCAGATCTATTTGACCAAGATAAACCATATGGCTCAGATTGTGCATATACTTTTGCAGCTGAGAGACGTAGAATATATCATGTACATCAGACAGTGTTGGCGGCAACACAATCTGGTAAGCTACTGGGGTGAGTCGCTTCAAAATATCGAAAGGACCCTCAAATCTTGGAGTATGCTTGCCTTTGGCTCCGAATCTGGTGACTCGTCGTATGGGCGTTACCTTTAGAAACACATGGTCGCCTTCTAGGAATTCGAGGGGTCGTCGATGTGTGTCTGCGTAGCTTCCGACTTTGTGCTATCTTCAATCTCTTCCGTATCAGCTTATCTTTTTGTACAGTCTGTGTCACGCCCCAGAACCAGAATACTGGAGAGCGGGGGCAGACATAGCCAGCTACGTATATGAAATGGAATCCATCTCGCTATACGGTCACGGCTGTCTAAATACATGAGGGTTTATTTACAAGCCAGCAGTCTCTTAAGGTCATGAACATGCCTATTGTCTCAATCACAAGCAAGTAAGTAAAAGTTACAAGATGTATGATCATTAAATATACAATAATAAGGCGTCCCAAATATTACATATTCAGCTGATCATGAAGCTAGTCGTACAAAATGTTAGGACTAGCAAGAGTTTAGTCATACATGATCAACCCTAGGATCTGTTAATCATGTTACAGCCCGTAGGCAGACAGTAAATAAAGTACAATCGAGCCAAACAGGTGCTCGTCGGCTAAACGCCTCAAAAGAATATTTTCACAATAGAGCGGGAGAGCCAAAAATAAACCCACTCGTTGCCAGGGTTCCGTCTAGTGGCCACCATCTGGCTGGAAGATCGGTAGATCCTCTGGAGCTGCTCCGAAATCTGGCCACACAAAACCAGCTGGGTCAGACCCCAGAAAGAGCAAGTGCCACAAAGGAGCTTCACCTAAGAACTAAAACCAGCAATCAGCACAGGAATATAAATAATATAATAAAAGACAGGAAATATAAATAACTGGTAAAACTGGAAATAAGAAAAACATACCAGGATGATATACGACGAGATAATCATGGAACTATTCAGATAGCTAGGTTACAACCCGTAAACCAAACAAGGACCGGGGTTGTAACCCTTCATCTGAACGGAGCTTGGTTTCTCACTATTTATCGAGAAAATAAATACAAGCATGCTGGTCATGTAACAGTCTAGAACAAGATCAGGGCAAGACTAGACTTGTTAGACTCCATCCAATCATTTCACGGCCAAGCAAGACCTACGGCTTGATACTTTAACTAACTAGGGTTATCACAGCCTAATTACTAACAAGATGCAGTGAGATTATTCCACAGCCACAAGCCCTGCAGACCATCCAGGTTACCCACGTCGAAAGATTAGGGTTGAATTCAGGTGGATATATCGTCCAGGAAACGCATGTACCCTTAAGTAGCTTGAAGGGTGCAACACATGACAGTGTGCTAGAAATGTGCCCTACTCGACGGCAGGCTACAGATCCCAAGCGCGCCCAGGTAACGGGATTGCCTGTAGCTGGGAAATCTCTTCATGACTAATGTATTAATCTAGTTGTTAACCTTAGTTCATTTTAGTAGGTACTCCTGACCGTGGTACTCAGGAGTCCCCTCCTAGACATGATGCAAGACAGGACTGGATTATTTGTACAAGCACAATCGCCCACGGTGTCCAGGTTATTCATACAGGTCATGTCATGTCAGGTAGCCGTCGCAACAGCTTATCAAGATATAACATGTCAAGTTTATCATGTCAAGTGTTCTTGTCAGGAGCGTGCCACGACGGGCCACTATCAAGTCATGTCAGGTCATTATGTCAGGAGTGCACCACCACGGGTCACTATCGTGTCATGCTCAGGTATCATTTACAAACATATTACATAAATTCGAGAATTATCAAGTTCAGGTCAAATATCTAATAAAATATTAATATACAGGGCTATAAAATCCAGGATAAGGAAAATAAAACCAAACTGACATGCTAATATAAGATCAAGTCTGCCGAAGGCCATACGCTCAGGTAGGCATACGCTCAGGTAAGCATACGCTCCCAAAAGGCAGCGTAAAAGGCAGCGTATGGGGGTCACAAAGCTCTCGGGTTGAACCAGGATGACAAGATAGGCTAGCGTACGCTCAAGCCAGCGTACGCTCAAAGCCAGCGTACGCCTTGCTCGCTTAAGCTAGCGTACCAAGGCACGCGTACGCTCAAGTTGGCGTACCAAAGGGTCCATACACTTCCAATGGGAAGCGTACGCAAGGGTCAGCGTACACAAGGGCACGCTCGAACTACAGGTCAGCGTACGCTCAAGCTAGCATACGCTCAAGTCACCGTACGCTTGAGCTAGCGTACGAAAAGACACGCTGCCAACAGGCAGTGTATCAAGACTAGCGTACGCACGCTAAAGAGCAGCGTACTCAAGTCAGCGTACGCTCACTAAAGAGTAGCGTATGAAAAGCAGCGTACGCTCGCTAAAGAGCAGCGTACGAAAAGCAGCGTACGCTCGCTAAAGAGCAGCATACGAAAAGCAGCGTACGCTCGCTAAAGAGCAGCGTACTCAAGTCAGCGTACGCTCACTAAAGAGTAGCGTACGAAAAGCAGCGTACGCTCGCTAAAGAGCAGCGTACCCAAGGCAGCGAAGCTAAAAGCTAGCACACTGCTCACTGTCTTCTCCGAATGGCAAGAACAGCAAGAACAGCAAGAACAACAAGGACTCCATGGATGGAACCCAAAACTCCAAATGCTCATAACTTGGTCAAAACAAGTCCGAATCCAACTTTCCAAAGGTCAAAATTGGGTAGAAGGAGATGCTCTAAAACATGGAACCATCAAAACTTGAAAACAGAGAAGTTTAGTAGATCAAAACTATAAAAATCCAAAAATAGCAAAACTCTAGATCTACAACAATTAAAGCCTCAAAATGGAAAATGGTAAGTTCTAATGTGGTTTAGAATCATGAGGAGAAGCTAATAAAACCATCAAAAGGAGTTCTCTTGTGGAAGCAAGTTGCACTTGCCTATGGTTGGAGAGTTGTGGAGAGGAAGGAAGAAGAAGAAGAAGGAATAAATGAGAGTTATGGAGGAGAGAGAAGGTTGGTGGGGAAATAAATATCATGGGTTGGTGGTAGGTAGGGGGTTCACCTTGGTCCATGATGGACCAAGCAACCAGCCGGCCAAACCAAACCAACCCAAACCGAGAGTTAAACCAAGCCAAAAAAACTAAACAAGGAACAATACAAGAAAATACGTACACGTATTTCCAAAATACGTAATACGAACCACAGGCATTACAACTCTACCCACCTTAAAAGAATTCCGTCCTCGGAATTTAATTAAGAGGCTAGAGGGACAAGAACAAGCTACACTATTCACAGGCAATTATACTTGGCAATCAATCAATCATGCAAGCAAGAAATTGATGGCATGAGGCATAAGAAAGACATTATACCTCATGAGTCAAACAAGTCGGGATATCGTGATCGGATATCATCCTTACGCTCCCACGTTGACTCCCCCAAAGAGTGATGACCCCAAGCAACTCGGACTAACTTGATAGTCTTGTTCTTGAGGATCTTCTCTCTTCGATCCAATATAGACACGGGCCTCTCCTCATACGAAAGGTTGGTACCAACAACCAGTTCCGAATGATCCAGGATGTGGCTCGGGTCCGGGATATACCGTCGTAATTGGGATACATGGAACACGTCATGCACCTCGCTTAGCAACGGTGGAAGAGCGAGACGATAGGATACATCTCCTACTCGCTCTAGAATGTCGAACGGTCCTATATACAGGGCTATAAAATCCAGGATAAGGAAAATAAAACCAAACTGACATGCTAATATAAGATCAAGTCTGCCGAAGGCCATACGCTCAGGTAGGCATACGCTCAGGTAAGCATACGCTCCCAAAAGGCAGCGTAAAAGGCAGCGTATGGGGGTCACAAAGCTCTCGGGTTGAACTAGGATGACAAGATAGGCTAGCGTACGCTCAAGCCAGCGTACGCTCAAAGCCAGCGTACGCCTTGCTCGCTTAAGCTAGCGTACCAAGGCACGCGTACGCTCAAGCTGGCGTACCAAAGGGTCCATACACTTCCAATGGGAAGCGTACGCAAGGGTCAGCGTACACAAGGGCACGCTCGAACTACAGGTCAGCGTACGCTCAAGCTAGCATACGCTCAAGTCACCGTACGCTTGAGCTAGCGTACGAAAAGACACGCTGCCAACAGGCAGTGTATCAAGACTAGCGTACGCACGCTAAAGAGCAGCGTACTCAAGTCAGCGTACGCTCACTAAAGAGTAGCGTATGAAAAGCAGCGTACGCTCGCTAAAGAGCCGCGTACGAAAAGCAGCGTACGCTCGCTAAAGAGCAGCATACGAAAAGCAGCATACGCTCGCTAAAGAGCAGCGTACTCAAGTCAGCGTACGCTCACTAAAGAGTAGCGTACGAAAAGCAGCGTACGCTCGCTAAAGAGCAGCGTACCCAAGGCAGCGAAGCTAAAAGCTAGCACACTGCTCACTGTCTTCTCCGAATGGCAAGAACAGCAAGAACAGCAAGAACAACAAGGACTCCATGGATGGAACCCAAAACTCCAAATGCTCATAACTTGGTCAAAACAAGTCCGAATCCAACTTTCCAAAGGTCAAAATTGGGTAGAAGGAGATGCTCTAAAACATGGAACCATCAAAACTTGAAAACAGAGAAGTTTAGTAGATCAAAACTATCAAAATCCAAAAATAGCAAAACTCTAGATCTACAACAATTAAAGCCTCAAAATGGAAAATGGTAAGTTCTAATGTGGTTTAGAATCATGAGGAGAAGCTAATAAAACCATCAAAAGGAGTTCTCTTGTGGAAGCAAGTTGCACTTGCCTATGGTTGGAGAGTTGTGGAGAGGAAGGAAGAAGAAGAAGAAGGAATAAATGAGAGTTATGGAGGAGAGAGAAGGTTGGTGGGGAAATAAATATCATGGGTTGGTGGTAGGTAGGGGGTTCACCTTGGTCCATGATGGACCAAGCAACCAGCCGGCCAAACCAAACCAACCCAAACCGAGAGTTAAACCAAGCCAAAAAAACTAAACAAGGAACAATACAAGAAAATACGTACACGTATTTCCAAAATACGTAATACGAACCACAGGCATTACAACTCTACCCACCTTAAAAGAATTCTGTCCTCGAAATTTAATTAAGAGGCTAGAGGGACAAGAACAAGCTACACTATTCACAAGCAATTATACTTGGCAATCAATCAATCATGCAAGCAAGAAATTGATGGCATGAGGCATAAGAAAGACATTATACCTCATGAGTCAAACAAGTCGGGATATCGTGATCGGATATCATCCTCACGCTCCCACGTTGACTCCCCCAAAGAGTGATGACCCCAAGCAACTCGGACTAACTTGATAGTCTTGTTCTTGAGGATCTTCTCTCTTCGATCCAATATAGACACGGGCCTCTCCTCATACGAAAGGTTGGTACCAACAACCAGTTCCGAATGATCCAGGATGTGGCTCGGGTCCGGGATATACCGTCGTAATTGGGATACATGGAACACGTCATGCACCTCGCTTAGCAACGGTGGAAGAGCGAGACGATAGGATACATCTCCTACTCACTCTAGAATGTCGAACGGTCCTATATACAGGGCTATAGAATCCAGGATAAGGAAAATAAAACCAAACTGACATGCTAATATAAGATCAAGTCTGCCGAAGGCCATACGCTCAGGTAGGCATACGCTCAGGTAAGCATACGCTCCCAAAAGGCAGCGTAAAAGGCAGCGTATGGGGGTCACAAAGCTCTCGGGTTGAACCAGGATGACAAGATAGGCTAGCGTACGCTCAAGCCAGCGTACGCTCAAAGCCAGCGTACGCCTTGCTCGCTTAAGCTAGCGTACCATGGCACGCGTACGCTCAAGCTGGCATACCAAAGGGTCCATACACTTCCAATGGGAAGCGTACGCAAGGGTCAGCGTACACAAGGGCACGCTCGAACTACAGGTCAGCGTACGCTCAAGCTAGCATACGCTCAAGTTACCGTACGCTTGAGCTAGCGTACGAAAAGACACGCTGCCAACAGGCAGTGTATCAAGACTAGCGTACGCACGCTAAAGAGCAGCGTACTCAAGTCAGCGTACGCTCACTAAAGAGTAGCGTATGAAAAGCAGCGTACGCTCGCTAAAGAGCAGCGTACGAAAAGCAGCGTACGCTCGCTAAAGAGCAGCATACGAAAAGCAGCGTACGCTCGCTAAAGAGCAGCGTACTCAAGTCAGCGTACGCTCACTAAAGAGTAGCGTACGAAAAGCAGCGTACGCTCGCTAAAGAGCAGCGTACCCAAGGCAGCGAAGCTAAAAGCTAGCACACTGCTCACTGTCTTCTCCGAATGGCAAGAACAGCAAGAACAGCAAGAACAACAAGGACTCCATGGATGGAACCCAAAACTCCAAATGCTCATAACTTGGTCAAAACAAGTCCGAATCCAACTTTCCAAAGGTCAAAATTGGGTAGAAGGAGATGCTCTAAAACATGGAACCATCAAAACTTGAAAACAGAGAAGTTTAGTAGATCAAAACTATCAAAATCCAAAAATAGCAAAACTCTAGATCTACAACAATTAAAGCCTCAAAATGGAAAATGGTAAGTTCTAATGTGGTTTAGAATCATGAGGAGAAGCTAATAAAACCATCAAAAGGAGTTCTCTTGTGGAAGCAAGTTGCACTTGCCTATGGTTGGAGAGTTGTGGAGAGGAAGGAAGAAGAAGAAGAAGGAATAAATGAGAGTTATGGAGGAGAGAGAAGGTTGGTAGGGAAATAAATATCATGGGTTGGTGGTAGGTAGGGGGTTCACCTTGGTCCATGATGGACCAAGCAACCAGCCGGCCAAACCAAACCAACCCAAACCGAGAGTTAAACCAAGCCAAAAAAACTAAACAAGGAACAATACAAGAAAATACGTACACGTATTTCCAAAATACGTAATACGAACCACAGGCATTACAACTCTACCCACCTTAAAAGAATTCTGTCCTCGGAATTTAATTAAGAGGCTAGAGGGACAAGAACAAGCTACACAATTCACAGGCAATTATACTTGGCAATCAATCAATCATGCAAGCAAGAAATTGATGGCATGAGGCATAAGAAAGACATTATACCTCATGAGTCAAACAAGTCGGGATATCGTGATCGGATATCATCCTCACGCTCCCACGTTGACTCCCCCAAAGAGTGATGACCCCAAGCAACTCGGACTAACTTGATAGTCTTGTTCTTGAGGATCTTCTCTCTTCGATCCAATATAGACACGGGCCTCTCCTCATACGAAAGATTGGTACCAACAACCAGTTCCGAATGATCCAGGATGTGGCTCGGGTCCGGGATATACCGTCGTAATTGGGATACATGGAACACGTCATGCACCTCGCTTAGCAACGGTGGAAGAGCGAGACGATAGGATACATCTCCTACTCGCTCTAAAATGTCGAACGGTCCTATATACCTAGGACTAAGCTTGCCCCGTACGCAGAAACGAATGACGTCACGGTTAGGCAAAATCCTCAGGAATACATGATCGTCGACCGAAAACTCGAGAGGGCACCGATGAGAATCGGCCCAATGGCGCTGGCGATCTTGGGCAACTCAAAGATGATCTCTGACTCGCCTGACCACTTCAACTGTCTGGGCAATCATCTCTGGACCAAGCATCTGCCTCTCTCCAACATCATCCCAGGCTAACGGAGATCTGCACTTTCTGCCATACAGCGCCTCGAACGGTGCCATCTGGATACTGGCCTGGAAACTATTATTGTACGAGAATTCCACCAGGTGCAAGTGATCTTCCCATGAACCACCGAAGTCAAGTGTACAAGACCGCAACATGTCTTCAAGAGTCTGGATTGTGCGCTCCGACTGGCCATCTGTCTGCGGGTGATATGCTGAGCTAAACTGGAGGTGAGTCCCCAAACTCTCTTGCAAGCTACGCCAAAAGTGCGACGTAAATCTTGAATCTCGATCCGAAGTGATACTGACAGGAACACCGTACAATCTGACAATCTGCCTGAGGTACATCTCTGCTAACTGAGCCGTCGACTGACCAACTCTGAATGGAAGAAAGTGAGCCACTTTCGTGAGCCGATCAACTATAACCCAGATAGCATCTCTACCAGCTGGGGATCTAGGTAATCCAGTCACGAAATCCATGGTCACATGCTCCCACTTCCACTCTGGAATCGGTAAGGGCTGAAGAAGTCCAGCCGGTCTCTGATGTTCGGCTTTAACCTGTTGGCAAACCAAACACCGAGTGACAAACAGAGCTATCTCCCGCTTTATGCCATTCCACCAGAAGTGCTGACGAATATCATGGTACATCTTTGTACTGCCGGGATGGATGGAATACTGCGAACTGTACGTTTCTGACATGATCTCCTGCCGGATATCTCTGCTGGGTACACAAAGACGCTTACCATGTCGAAGTGTACCATCCTCATGAATGCATAACTCTGGTCTTCGTCCTGCCTCGCATTCTGCTCTGAGTTGCTGAAGCTTAGAATCTGCCGATTGCGCCATCTGGATCCTCTCAACTATAGTGGACTGAACTTACATGCTGGCCATCCACGCCACACTGGAAGGAAGAATAACTTCTATACCCATCTTCTGAAGATCCGCTAACAATTGTGGCTGCACTGTTAGGAAATAAGCTCCGGCTCTCCTGCTTAATGCATCCGCAACAACATTGGCCTTCTCAGGATGATACTGCAGGTTGACATCATAATCCACAAGAAGCTCCAGCCACCTTCTCTGACGCATGTTAAGATCCTTCTGGGTGAAAACATACTTCAGGCACTTGTGATCGGTGAAAATCTCTACCCTATCTCCGTACAAGTAGTGCCTCCACAACTTAAGTGCAAATACCACTGCTGCCAGCTCCAAGTCATGGGTTGGGTAATTCCTCTCATGATCACGAAGTTGTCGTGACGCATAAGCTATTACCTTCCCATGCTGCATCAGAACACATCCTAAACCTCTGCCTGAAGCATCACAATACACTGAGAACCCTCTAGTCCCATCTGGAAGCGTGAGAATAGGAGCTGTTATCAGGCCTCGCTTCAACTGCTCAAAAGAACTTTGATACTCTACTGTCCAAGCAAACTGCGCATCCTTGCGGGTCAACTGCGTCAATAGCGCTGAAATTCGAGCAAAATCCGAAATAAACCGCCGGTAGTAGCCGGCCAATCCAAGAAAACTACGAACCTCTGCAACTGTGCCGGGCACTGGCCACGACTCAATAGCCACAATCTTCTGGGGATCCACTTCTACTCCTCCTCGAGAGATGATATGACCCAAGTACGAAATGCGATCGAGCCAGAACTCGCATTTACTGAACTTGGCATATAACTGGTGCTCCCTGAGAGTCTGAAGAACCACACGGAGATGCTGCTCATGCTCCGCCTCACTCTTGCTGTAGACCAGGATGTCATCCAAGAACACAATCACAAACTGATCCAAGTAAGGCATGAAGATGCGATTCATGAGGTCCATGAATACTGCCGGCGCATTGGTTGCTCCAAAAGGCATAACAAGGAACTCCCAATGCCCATATCTCGATCTAAAAGCTGTCTTCGGGATGTCCTGCTCTCTGACTCTGATCTGGTGATATCCTGAGCGTAAGTCAATCTTCGAGAATACTGATGCCCCCTTGAGTTGATCAAACAAGTCATCTATCCTCGGGAGAGGGTATCTGTTCTTGATTGTCACTGAGTTCAAGGTACGATAATCAACACATAACCTGGACGTACCATCCTTCTTTTTCACAAGAAGCATCGGGACTCCCCAAGGTGATCCACTAGCACGAATGAATCCCTTGGTTCTAAGCTCTTCAATCATCTTATACAATATCTCCAATTCTGACGGCGCCATCCTGTAGACTCTCTCTGACACTGGGGCTGTTCCGAGAATCAAGTCTATAGTCAACTCGATCTCCCGCTTCGGAGGCATACCTGGAAGCTCTTCTGGAAAAACATCTGGGAACTCATCCACTATTCTGGGAAACTGAACTGCTGCTACTGCCATCCGCAATATCGGAGGAGAAGGCTCAACTTCGCCTCGGGAGAAAGAAAACTCTGGCTCTCCTGGAATGCTAAAAATAACCCTACCAATATGGCAGTCTATCCTAGCATACTGGTTCCTCAACCAATCCATCCCTAAGACCACATCATAATCGGCCATCGGGAACTCTATCAATCTAGCGGGGAACTCTCTACCGCTAACTACGATCCGACACGAGGAAAACACTCTATCTACTCCCATAAGTCCGTTACCAGTAAGTATATTGAGCCTTACTGATAATGACTCGGGCTCCAATCCTACCTGTGTCGCAAATTGTGCAGACATAAAAGAATGCGATGCACCAGAATCAAATAAAGCTGAAGCTGGAAAGGAGTTGACGAGAATAGTACCTGCCACTACCTCACCTGGTGCTAATCCTTCCTCCACGGTTATCACCATAGCCTGACCGTGCCCTCGGGGTGCTGGTCCCCTCTGCTGATATCCTCGCTGCCTGCTCTGACTCTGGGCTTGGGCTTGAACATACTCCTGGGGGTTCTGCTGCTGGAACACTTGGGTCTGAGGTGGCAAGGGCCTCGGTAATGGGTACTGCTGCTGTTGCTGCTGGATCGGTGCTGGTCCTCTCACCGAAGAACTAGAACGGTTGGACGATGATGAACCACCCCTATTCGGGCAGGATCCAACCCTACAGCATGTAATTGGATATAGGATATAAGTTAAGGTACTCAATCACATTAGGAAAACTCTTATCTAATTCTTGCTGTTAAATGTCTCATTTTGAACACAACCATCCTCCTTTGATGATTTCGCTTCTTTTTCAGTAATTGATTCCTTGTTTGATCTGTCTTCAGGATGGTGGAGACACGATCGCAGCGCTCTGGTCTTACGGATACCGCTGACAGGTCTGCTATTTTTTGCCCAACTCAGTAGGACCCAGGGACCACAGTACCTATCGTTCCAGCTAAGGTGGCCCCGTCTGCAACTTTTGGGGGTGCTCCTCTACTGGTTCTGAGGACTACCCCAGGAGTTCAGGGGATGCTACCACCACCGCCCAGAGGACAGTTGATGTTATGCAGTTCTTTGCCTTCATACAGCAGATGATGGAGACGCAACGACGCCAGGCAGAGGACATGAGGCAGGGCATTGATAATGCCCATCAGTTAGCGATGCTGGCAGTAGAGAAGGTGGCTGCCCAACCCCACGAAGGGCAGATCCAGCCATACCAGCCAAAGACTCCAGGTATTCAGGATTTCCAGAAGATGAGGCTGCGAGACATTAAGGGTACCGATGGTATCCTATATGCCGACGACTGGATCGAGCATATAGAAGAGATCTTCCGTCTCGCGAAGATACCGGCTAGACTCCAGGTCGAAGCAGCGGGCAGTCAGATGCAGGACCTTGCCCGCACTTGGTACCAGACCGACCCAGGGTTGGTACTACGGGGCAAACTTGGGAGGCTTTTAAGAAGCTTTTCAAGGAGAAGTTCTTTCCCGATACCGTACTTGGCGCGTTGGAGACGCAGTTTGAGAACCTGGTTCAGGAGAACCAAACAGTAGAGGAGTACGTCGGAGAGTTCTGCCTTCTGGGCAGATTTGTGGAGGGCCTTAGCGAGACAGTGAAGGCTAGGAGGTTCAGGAAGGGCTTGGTTAAGGAAGTCAAGTCCTTAACCAAGAGCAACAGGAATGCTGCATTCGAGAAGATTTTGATGATAGCTATGACAGCGAAGGATGATCTGGAACTAAAGACGAAGAGAGGTCGAAATTCACACGGAGCCAGTGGCAGTGGGGGCCCAGCCAAGATGCCTCACTATCAGCATCAGCAGCATCAGCAGAAGCCATTCAGCAGAGGCAGTTTCAGCAGGTACCGAGATAGCAGCAGACCATTAGTTGCACCTTCTGTAAGAAGCCGGGGCATGTATGGAATGAGTGCAGGAAGAGGCTCGGCAAGTGCCTACTTTATGGTGCAGCAGACCACCAGTTGAGGGATTGTCCCATGGCTGTGGGACGTACGGCTCAGAAGACAGGAGCCAAGGCCCCAGTAGTACAGCAGAAAGGACCACTGTCGACCCAGCAGCAGAAGTTCATTCAACACCAATAGCAGGCCAGAGGAGGTCAGCAGGGGCGAGCTTTCGCCATAGCAGCTGAGGAGTCTGAGCCAGTAGGAGATCTTATAGTAGGTTCTGTTCTTATCGACTCTTTTCCTACATTTGTATTATTTGATTCGGGTGCTTCACATTGCTTTGTGTCTGTATTATTTGCCATTAGACACCAGCTTTCTTCTAAATCATTGCCTAAGACTTGCAAGATCACGACTGGAGGTGGCATTATCCTCGTCCATGATGTTTGCAAGGATTGGAGTGTAGTTTTGGGAGGCCAAAAATTGGATGTGAGTCTACTCGTAATGCCATTACCGAACTACGATATTGTACTCGGTATGGATTGGTTGAGCAGGCTCCATGCCATTATAGATTGTCATAGTGGTAGAGTTCTTTTTAGCATATCAGGAGAGCCAAAGCTCGAGTTCACCAGGTGGGAGTCAGAGCAGAGTAGCAAAGTTTTCTGCAAAGTTTCAGCAGAGGAGCAGAGCGTGCCACATCCATTGATAGCTGAGTTTATGGATGTGTTTCTGGAGCAGTTGCCAGGGTTGCCTCCGGACAGGGATGTAGAGTTCTCTATAGACTTGGTACCCGGCATAGAGCCAATATCTCAGCACGTCTATAGAGTGAACAACAGTGAGCTTGTGGACTTGAAGAAGCAGGTGGATGAGTTGTAGGACAAGGGCTTCATCCGATCGAGTTCTTCATCGTGGGGTACACCAATACTCTTTGTACCGAAGAATGATAGGTCGGTACGGATGTGTATCGACAATAGGGCACTCAATAGCCTCACGATCAAGAACAAGTACCCACTGTCGAAGATCGATGACATGTTCGATTAGTTGAGTGGAGCAAAGGTATTCTCCAAAATTGATCTGAGGTCAGGTTATCATCAGGTGAAGGTGAAGAAGGAGGATATTTCGAAGACAGCTTTTAGGACTCGGTATGTCCAGTTTGAGTTTATGGTAATGCCGTTTGGGTTAACTAACGCCCCGACGGTGTTTATGAACTTGATGAACAAGGTGTTCCACCAGTACTTGGACAAGTTCGTAGTGGTGTTCATCGATCTTGGTGTATTCGAAGACCCTAGAGGAGCATGAGGAGCATTTGAGAGTGGTTTTAGAGACTCTTAGGAAGGAGCAGCTTTACGACAAGCTCTCGAAGTGTGAGTTTTTCTTGGATCGAGTTGATTTCCTAGGTCATGTTGTGACGAGAGACGGGATCTCAGTCGACCCAAAGAAGATCAGAGCAGTCGAGGCGTGGACAGCACCGAGTTTAGTTGCAGAGATCAGGAGCTTTCTGGAATTGGCAGGATACTACAGGAGGTTTGTTCAGGATTTTTTCCGAATTGCAGAGCCATTGACTAGGCTGACCTGAAAGAATACAGAGTTTGTCTGGTCAGAGGAGTGTCAGGTTGCTTTTGATGAGTTGAAGAAGCGACTGACGACAGCCCCAATTTTAACATTGCCATCAGGATCAGGCGGGTTCACTATCTACAGTGACGCCTCAGGGAAGGGTTTGGGTTGTGTCTTGCAGCAGCATGGGAAGGTGATTGTCTATACATCCAGGCAGTTACGTCTGTATGAGAAGAACTACCCTACCCATGATTTGGAGTTGGCTGTAGTTATCTTTGCTCTAAAGCTATAGAAGAACTATCTATACGGAAAGCGTGTGGAGATCTTGACTGACCACAAGAGCTTGAAGTATGTGTTTACACAGAAAGAGCTCAACATGAGGCAGCGCAGATGGATAGAGTTGATAAAGGGCTTCGATATTTTATTACAGTACCATCCAGGAAAGGCCAACGTGGTTGCCGACGCCTTGAGTAGGTATCCGGTAGCTATGTGTTTGACGATGGATCGTCACTTACTTGCAGATTTGGAGAGCTTGGGGATCGAGGTGATCATGCCAGGAGTTCAAATACAGATATGGGGCCTTCAGATTCAGTCAGACTTGATGGAAAGGATCAAGTCAGCTCAGTTCGATGATATTACTATGCGGTGTATCGAGAGCAGGTTCAAGCAGGATTAGTGGATGAGGAGTTCGTTATTGTAGAGGATGGCACATTGAGGCACGGTTCCAGACTGTGTGTGCCTAGCGGAGAGCTTCGGGAGCAGGTCATGCAGGAGGCCCATCGCTCTCAGTACTCTATGCATCCAGGTGCCAACAAGATGTATAGAGATTTGAAAGAGCATATATGGTGGTATGGAATGAAGCGGAAGTAGCACGCTTCGTAGCCAGTTGTCTAGTCTGTCTGCAGGTTAAGGCAGAGAGGCAGAGGCCAGGAGGACTGTTGCAGCCATTGCCCATTCCGGAGTGGAAGTGAGAGCACATCACGATGGATTTTGTTTCTGGATTATCGCGTTCACCAGGAGGGATAGATGCGATTTGGGTCATGGTGGACAGGTTGACCAAATCGGCCCACTTTTTGCCATTTAAAGTAGGGACGTCTACTGAGAAGCTAGTAGAGATGTATATACGGTAGATTGTCAGGATACACGGAGTTTCGGTGAGCATCGTCTCGGATCGGGATAGCCATTTACTTTCTATTTATGGCAGAGTCTGCAGACTAGTTTGGGCACTCAGCTCAAATTCAGTACTGCATACAACCCTCAAACGGATGGACAGTCAGAGAGGACTATTCAGACTCTCGAGGACATGCTACGGACTTGTGTTCTAGATTTTGGAGGATCCGGGGTGGATCACCTGCACTTGGTGGAGTTTGCATATAACAATACTTTTCAGGCTAGCATTGGGATGTCACCAATCGAGGTACTGTACGGGTGGAGATGTCGTACACCCTTATCTTGGGATGACGTCGGAGAGCGAGCTTTATTGGGACCTGAGATGGTTGTTGACGCAGCCGAGAAGGTGAAGCTCATCAGAGATCGACTTCGCATAGCGCAGGACAGACAGCGACATTGGGCCGACAGCCACCGGAGACCCTTGCAGTTTGAGGTATAGCTTAGACTTAGGAATTAGAATCTTGTTTGTTTGTGATTTTTATTGATCATGTGATTGCTATAGTTAAGATGAGACCCTGTTTGTGCTAGGTTGGTGATCTGGTGTTCTTGAGGATATCGCCGACGCATAGCACTATTTGTTTTGGTGGAGGTGGAAAGCTTAGTCCGCATTTCATCGGACCTTTCGTTGTCAGCGGAAGAGTCGGTGACGTGTCATACAGGCTGGATTTACCCCCTGCATTAGAGAGAGTCCACAACGTATTTCACGTGTCGCAGCTGAGGAACCAGATGATATCCTTGGTTCGCGTAGCATGGAGGCATCACTCTCCAGGTAAGTCTACCTGGGAGAGGTAGGATGAGATGTGCGAGCAATACCCTTATCTTTTCTAGTCTTGAGGTATGACTTTCTATCCTCCTTGTTTATTCAGTTTTCTTTTTAATTTTCAGGACGAAATTATTTTAAGGGGGGTAGACTTGTTGTTGACACAAAGTCAGAGTCAACCAAATATTGATAACATTGACTAAATAATACTTGTAATAATTCAATACGACACACGACGACTACATCCAGTTCAAGTCAGACGACAGCTCAGCTTTTGTAATGCAAGTCATTTTTGAGTCTATATTTTATACATTTATTGAGTCTAAACTGATGTAAGCTGAGTTATGCTGAGCTCTTGAGACTTAACCTATAATCTACCCAAAATCTATAAGCTCCACCCATGCAAATAAGCCCATTGGACCATAAGACCTATTATATGCTCTGGAGACAGAGTTCGGGCCGAACTCTGCCTCCATACAGAGTTCGGGCCGAACTCTGTCCCATAAAAATCAGCACCCTAATTTTTAGGGTTGGCTGGTTGCTAGTTGTCCAACGGCCAAATATTTAAAAATTTCTACCATAATTCTGGCCGAATTCTGCCTACTAGTATCCTATAAATTAGCCATGAATTCTCTCATTTTCATTCATCCAATCTTCTCTTCTCTTCTCTCTAAAGCTTAATATAAGCCATACCCTTCTCCATCTACTAGCCACAAGCCTCCTAAGCCTCAAGTGCTCAGCATCTCTCGGTTAGGAGTTTTGTGCAAGAGTTCAAGAAGTCGCTTAGAAAATTCCAAGCATCGCCACTGCGATCCTTTGTAAGAAGTTGACGTGCTCTTCTGAAAAAAAGGCACGGGGTGTAACTACTATTTCATAAAAAGTGGATTTAATCCTGAGCTAGAGTTCTCAGGCCTGGACTAGTCCTCCACGAGGAAAACCAGGTTAAAATCGACTGTATTTGCGTATGCTTTCTTGCTCCTTATTTATTTCCACATTTACTCTGATTAATTTTAGCTTGTGATAGAGTTTAATTTTTAATTGGATATTATCGCTATAAACTCTATTCACCCCCCCTCTAGAGTTGCTATCTGTTCTTCAATTGGTATCAGAGCTCTGTTCTCTCAACAAGGACTAACATCCTAGAGCTGATCCATAGCAACCACACAATCCTTGATTTCCAATCACGGTGAAGGGCAGTCCACTCAAAGGCCTCCCCTATTTGATGGAACTAACTACACATATTGGAAAACAAGGATGAGCTTCTATCTCAAGTCGCTAGACTTTGACCTGTGGAATATCGTCACTGACGGTTACAAAAAGCCCGCCGGATAGTTGTCAATGGTGATCTCGTTCAGAAATCACATGACAAATATTCTGACGAGGAAAAGAAACAGACAAGTCTAGACGCGAGAGCTATTAATGCTTTATTTTGTGCTATAGACAGGAATGAGTTCCACAGGGTCTCAACATGCACCACCTCTCACGAAGTATGGAGACTTCTAGAAGTGACGCATGAGGGAACCACCCAAGTCAAGGAATCAAAGATAAGCCGTCTCACTCAAGAATATGAGGCTTTCAAGATGAAGCCAAATGAGACGATCACGCAAATGTTCACAAGATTCCTCGACATCATCAACCCCCTGTCTTCGTTCGGCAAACAATATTCAAATCACGAGAAGATTCGCAAGTTACTTAGGGGGCTCCCAAAGATTTGGAACCCTAAGGTGACAGCCATCATAGAAGAAAATGATCTCACAACCATGTCCATGGAGACCTTGATGGAAAAGCTGATGACTCATGAGCGTGACCTCAAGGACTTCGAAGAGCCTGCTCCTAAGGCTAAGGAGATCGCACTCAAAGCTCACCGACGGAGGGCTGACCCCGAACGGATGACGACAACTCGGAAGGTGATGATCAAGCTCTCCTCGTCTGCAACTTCAAGAAATTCCTTCGAGTCAACCGAAGAAAGAAGGAACCACAAGAAGACGACGAAGAAGAGCCAACCTGCTACGGTTGCAAGAAGACGGGACATGTCCGAAAAGACTGTCCATACTTAAAGAAGAGCAACCGCTACGAGAAACCATACAAGAAGGCCTCCTCAAAAAAATATGCCAACACAAGCATTTGGCATGAAAGCGAAGCTAGTGACTCCGAGGAAGAAAAGGACTCTCCTCAAGACACGGCAAATGTGTGTCTAATGGCAACGTCCGACAAGGTATCAAATGAAACTCTTGACGACTTCACTTTTGATGAACCTGGCGATGCTTTTACCGATTTACTTAATGATCACAAAAAGGTCATTGGTAAATACAAACATGCCAAGGAAAAGATCAAAAGTCATGAAGTCGAAATTCAAAGACTTTCTTTACTGCTTGATAACATTAGAGACACTTCACCCACGGATGTAACATATGAGGTATCTAAGCTTAAAATAAGCTTACATGATGTCGAAGCACGCATTGAACAATAAACACAAGAAATCACAACACTCAACATGGAGCTTGCAGAAGAAAAGAGTAGACACAAGATTCTATTACTAAGATATATGGTTTGAATGCTAAGATTACTGAACTGCAGGCTGTCTCTAAGAAATTAGAGAGTAAATTGGGAAAACAGGTTGCTCAACCTCAAACCCAATCACATAAGTCACACACAAAGCATGACACTTCTTATACTAGTCACCCACGTCATCCACCTGCAGCACGGAATCATGCTTACATATACACACACTTTCATAAAGCACACAAACCACATGCACGTAGAAATAACTATCATATGTCACAAAATCATCATGCTACACATAGATACAATCATCACCATGTTACACAAAAACAACACTACCATCACTCTACATATAGACATCATCACCATGCTACTCCATATAGACAATATCACCATGCCACTCCATATCACTCTACACATAGTCATCATCACCATGCTAATTCTATATATCATCATACTTTTTCTCATAGACATCATCAGCATGTTCCGAATATAAATAGAAATGCTACATGTACTTATTGTGGTTTACATGGACACATTTCACCACAATGTAGAATTAGAAGATTAGTAGATAGAAAGATATATGCATGGTTTCCAAAAACTAACTTTTCAGGACACTCAAGAACTTGGGTACCAAAGGTCATATCTACTCTTGATGTAGGTGGACCTTCCCTCCTCAACTAAGAGTAAGTGGATTCTCGATAGTGGATGCTCGCTGCATATGACGGGAGACACAAATCTTTTCGCATCACTATCGATGAAGAGAGAAGGATATGTATCCTTCAGCAACAACCTAAAAGGTTATATTATAGGTAATGGTATTATTGGTCATCCTCCCTCTCCCGTAATAAAGGATGTCTGCCTAGTGACCGAGTTAAAGCATAACCTGCTCAGCATTAGTCATCTTGCTGACCATGGATATGACATTAACTTTGGACAAAATAAATATTTTATTTATGATAGGTCAACAGGAGACATCGTTTTTGAAGGGATAAAAGAGGATAACATTTATATTTTCTATTTGTCTAGAGATACTAACAATGCAGGTAGATGCCTACATGCTCATAAAGATGAAAGATTACTATGGCACCAGCGTCTTGGTCATGCCAATATGGATACTATATCCAGGCTATCGACCAAGAAGCTAGTTAGAGGCTTGCCCGATATCACATTCAAAAAGGACACTGTATGTGACGAATGTGAGTTGAATAAGGCAACCAAGTCCTCATTTCATTCCATTAACTCTATAAGTACTACTAGACCCCTGCAACTACTCCATATGGATTTATTTGGCCCTAGTAGAGTAGCCAGTCTTGGTGGAAAACTCTATGCATTTGTTATTGTTGATGACTTTTCTAGATTTACTTGGGTTTTCTTTCTTACAAATAAAAGTGATGCTATTTCGGTTTTCAAGATTTTTGTTAAGAAAGTTCAAAACAAAAAAGGCTACATGATTACTCGAATCCGAAGTGATCATGGAGGCGAATTCGAAAATTCTGATTTTGAAAAGTTTTGTGATTCTAATAGTTTTGATCATGAGTTTTCTTTTCCAAGAACTCCTCAACAAAATGGTGTTGTGGAGCGAAAGAATAGGACTCTTGGCGATATGGCTAGAGTCATGTTGAACAAGTTTTCACTTCCGAAATACTTTTGGGCTGAAGCTATCAGTACAGCATGCCACATTTTAAATAGGGTGCTTATTCGTCCTATTACGAAGAAAACACCCTATGAGCTTTGGTTTGGGAGAACCCCAAATGTTTCTTATTTTAGAGTTTTTGGTTGTAGATGTTTTATCCTTAACACCAAAGACAACTTAGGCAAATTTGATGCCAAACCTGACGATGGTATTTTCCTTGGATATGCTGCCAAGAGCAAGGGATATAGAGTTTTTAACAAACGCTCATTAATTGTGGAAGAGTCTACAAATGTGACTTTTGATGAAGATAACAGTGCAGCAGCCACTCTTGATGATGATGTTGAGCCATCAACTTCTACTCCAAAGAATTCTACAACCGAAACCAATTCTCTGGAGGGCTTGCCAAAGAAATTTTCTTTCAAGCCGTCACATCCAGAAAATTTGGTAACCGGTGAGGTTTCACGTGGAGTAACTACTAGATCATCATTAAGAGACTCTATTGCTAGCATTGCCTTTATTTCACAAATTGAGGCGAAAAACATTTTAGAAGCTTTCAATAATGAATTTTGGATTTCTGCTATGCAAGAGGAACTCAACCAATTCGATAGGAGCCAAGTATGGAAACTCGTTCCTAGACCGGCTAATCACTCGATTATTGGTACTAAGTGGGTTTTTAGAAACAAAGTGATTGAAGATGGTTCAGTCACACGCAACAAAGCTCGTCCAGTAGCCCAAGGATACAACCAAAAGGAAGGTATCGACTACGATGAGACGTATGCTCCTGTTGCTAGATTGGAATCTATTCGGATGCTTTGTGCATTTGCAAATTTTCAAAATTTCAAATTATTTCAAATGGATGTTAAAAGTGCTTTCTTGAATGGATTTATTAAGGAGGAAGTATATGTAAAAAAATCCCCTGGTTTTAAAAATCATAAATTTCTCGACCATGTGTTCAAGCTAAAGAAAGTGCTATATGGACTCAAACAAGCCCCTAGAGCTTGGTATGAACGTCTAAGCAATTTCTTGCTTGAGAAAGGTTTTTCAAAAGGGAAAATTGACACCACACTTTTCATAAAATCTTTCAAGGACACTATTCTCTTAGTGCAAATATACGTAGATGATATTATATTTGGTTCTACTGATGAAACCCTTTGTCAAGATTTTGCCAAGTGTATGCAGATCGAGTTTGAGATGAGCATGATGGGGGAGCTCAACTACTTTTTTGGGCAGCAAGTCAAACAAATGTCAAATGGAACCTTCATCTGTCAGTCGAAGTATACAAAGGACATGCTGAAGAAATTCGACCTTGACAACGTCAAACCAATCAGCACTCCAATGGCTACTTCAACCAAACTTGAACCAGATGATAGCGGCAAACCCGTAGATCAACGTAAGTATCGAGGTATGATAGGCAGTCAACTCTATCTTACTGCTAGTTGCCCTGATATTATGTTTAGCGTTTGCCTGTGTACTAGATATCAAACAAATCCTAAGGAATCACACATGACCGCTGTTAAGCGTATCTTTCGATACCTTAAGGGTACAGTTACAGTGGGCCTATGGTATCCCAAGTCAACATCATTCGATCTCATTGGTTACTCTGATGCTGACATCGCCGGATGCAAGGTCGACCATAAAAGTACGAGCGGTACGTATCATTTATTAGGAAAGGCTTTAGTCTCTTGGTTTAGCAAGAAGCAGAATTCTGTCGTACTATCTACAACAGAAGCTGAATACATCGCAGCTGGGCGTTGTTGTGCACAAATTCTGTGGATGAAGCAAACCCTTGAAGACTATAACTTATCTTTCATGCATATTCCAATCTTTTGTGACAACACTAGTGCTATAAATCTGACTAAGAACCCCATTTGTCACTCACGCACGAAGCACATTGAAATTCGTCACCACTTTTTGCGTGATCATCAGCAAAATGAAACGATTAACTTAGAATTCATTGACACTGATCATCAGTTAGCAGATTTCTTTACAAAGCCATTATCCGAAGAGCGCTTCAATTTTCTTTGTTGTGAACTTAGAATTTTAGATGAAGCTGTTATAAATTAAAATCAACCTGCATAAATATCGAGTATATCGTGATTCTCTTATGATGAACTTGCTACAGGTACAAGCCGAAAGGGCCCTTCTGACAACAAGGCGTAAAAGCCTAAGCGACACGGTGCACTAGTCCTCAGGACTACCGCTAGCTGGGATCCGGCCCCTGTAGCTAACCCTTGGCAGCTTCAAAATATTGAATTATGATATAATTCCTTGTTTATTATACGGTTCAATTTTATTTATCACATGCTAAAATACTATTTTTTTTCAACTTTACCTTGCTGCTTCGAGTTCACTATCTGTTATTCATTGTTTATCACTTAGATCTTTTCTTTATACTCACATTCTTTTTGGTCTTTCTAACTTAACCAATTTTTCTTCATATCAGCCTGATTCCTATTCTGTGATCAGAATCCGGAATTTGGGCCGAACTCTGTCCTTACCAGATTTCGGGCCGAATTCAGCCTGACTGTTCCAGAACCGGGAACAGTCTCAGCCGCTGATCTTATTTTGATCCAATGGCCATTATTTGCTCCGACCAATTGGAGCCCTTCACATATTTTCGGGTTCTCCTCCCTCTTCTTCTCCATTGCCACCTTTTCCACTTCTCCAAACTCTTTTTCTCAAAACCCTAACTCTAATTTCTCCTTTCTAGAGCTCATCTCTTCCCCAAACTCAAGGAGAAGGCTTCTTTTTCAATTTTCCTTCATTGTTCATCTCTACTTTGAGGTATAATTTCATATTTTTCTATATCTCAATTTTCTTTATTATCTTTATTGTGTTATGGCTCCACGTTTGTTCAACCGCGGAAAGAGACTTCGGACCGAGGGAGCATCCTCGTCGAATGCTCCTCCTCGCGTTGAACCGCCCGTTGCACTACCCGTTGCACCGGCCATTGAACAACAACCACCTATCCATCCGTTGTTCAATCCTCCACGTCCACATGACCCAAACACTTTTGATGACCGAATTTTTGTATCACTCGATGCATCAAATGATTGGTTTAGTGATTTTCGGACACGTCCGGTGTTTGTGGGACACCATATCAACTTTACTATTTTCTCTCAATATGATGCACTTTTTCATGACCTTTGCCTTGATGAACTTGTCACCATAAATTCGGTCATTTATCGTAGTGTTATTCAAATGTTTTACTGCAACCTAACCTATGATGATACACATATTTATTCACGGGTTGCGGGTATTGATATCTCTTTTGACGATTTCGAGTTGGCCGAATACCTTGAACTCCAAGAGCCTAACTCATGGGAAAAGCTTGTTGAAGCTCGATCATTTCAATTTCCCGAAGGGATTTCACTTGAAAGCTTCAAGGACGACTTGTGTAGCCCTAACACACGTCCTCGTAAGCTTTTGGCCAAATTTCTCAATCCCTATTTCTATGAACTTCTTCGGATCATTTTCAACACCATTCTACCCAAAGCGGGTTCTACCGATGAAGTCACTTATTTTGAGATCTCGACATTATATCATCTCCACTTTTATGTTCTCTTTAATCTTCCACGTACCATGATGGACTGGATGATTAACTGTAGGAAGAAACCAAGATCTTTGGTTTATGCATTATACCTTTCTATGATCTTTCGTGCATTTCATGTACCCCTTGATGAGTGTCCATTCTTACCTGCCCCTGCCTTCCTCTCTAAGGCAAGGAGGCTTCAGGCGGCCGTTGGCTCACCAGTCGTGTCTGAGCATTCTGATGATGAGCCAGATGCCCCTCCTATTGGACAGGATCCTCCTCCTCCTTCTGCCACTCTCGAGTCTCTTCAGACTATGCTCCGAGATCGCTTCACCTTAAAGGACGATCGTTGGACTCAGCTGGATTACCGGACCACCTTACAGATGAGTGCCATCAGCAACTCGCTGCACGATATTCGGTATTCCATGTCTCGCCATCCTTCCATGCCCATTCCTATGGAGCGAGACCCTGGTCGTGCGGGATTTCATATCGATGACCCTTGGGTTCTTCGCTACATGGATCCGGATGCGACATTCGTAGACCCACGTCGCTTCTTTACTGATCCATCAGACGACGCTGGGCCTTCACGTGCTCGATGATAGATATGGACTGCTATTTGCTGCTGCTACTGAGGATCATAGGTTTTGGTTTTTGTATTTTGTTTTTAGTTGCTTTTATGTACTTGGTTTGTATTAGACTTATTATGAGTTGTGACTCTTGAGACTTTGGTAGTTCTATCAGTTTATATGCCATTTGGTCGTTATATTAGTTTATATGCAGTTTCTTCTCTTTTGGTGTGTTTGCCAGTTATTACTTGTTTATCTTAAATTGCTAAATGCCAAAAGGGGGAGATATGTATATTCTATATTCTTTTGTCTATGTATATGTGCTTTTGGGAGAATGTTCTTATCAGGCCAACAGGTTTCAAAACATTATTTACGGAGGAGTTATTTTTAAGCTCGGTACTGATTTTGGGAGAGCTATGCTTTTTGTCTTTAAATGTGTCCAGGTATGAATATTGAATATACAATTATTATTTTGTCAATTATCATTATGGGGGAGATTGTTGACACAAAGTCACAGTCAACCAAATATTGATAACATTGACTAAATAATACTTGTAATAATTCAATACGACATACGACGACTACATCCAGCTCAAGTCAGACGACAGCTCAGCTTTTGCAATGTAAGTCATTTTTGAGTCTGTATTTTATACATTTATTGAGTCTAGACTGATGTAAGCTGAGTTATGCTGAGCTCTTGAGACTTAACCTATAATATACCCAAAATTCATAAGCTCCACACATCCAAATAAGCCCATTGGACCATAAGACCTATTATGTGCTCTTGAGACAGAGTTGGGGCGAACTCTGCCTCCACACAGAGTTCGGGCCGAACACTGTCCCCTAAAAATTAGCACCCTAAGTTTTTGGGTTGGCTGGTTGCTAGTTGTCCAACGGCCAAATATTTGAAAATTCCTACCAGAATTTTGGCCGAATTCTGCCTACTAGTATCCTATAAATAGGCCATGAATTCTCTCATTTTCATTCATCCAATCTTCTCTTCTCTTCTCTCTAAAGCTCAATATAAGCCATACCCTTCTTCATCTACTAGCCACAAGCCTCCTAAGCCTCAAGTGCTCAGTATCTCTCGGTTAGGAGTTTTGTGCAAGAGTTCAAGAAGTCGCTTCGAAAATTCCAAGCATCGCCACTGCGATCCTTTGTAAGAAGTTGATGTGCTCTTCTGAAGAAAAGGCACGGGGTGTAACTACTATTTCACAAATAGTAGATTTAATCCTAAGCTAGAGTTCTCAGGCCTGGACTAGTCCTCCACGAGGGAAACCAGGTTAAAATCGGCTGTGTTTGTGTATGCTTTCTTGCTCCTCATTTATTTCCGTATTTACTCTGATTATTTTTAGCTTGTGAAAGAGTTTAATTTTTAATTGGATATTATCGCTATAAACTCTATTCACCCCCCCTCTAGAGTTGCCATCTGTTCTTCACTTGTCACACCCACTTTTTCATTTCAAGGGTATTTTGGTAATTTTATATTATTTTATTTATTATTGAATTCATGTGATGATATGTGGTTTGGTTTGCTGTCTGAGTAGTTTTGATGGGTTTGACTTAGCCAACCATGACCTAGAACCTTAATGCTATATTAGAATTAGATTTATTATCATTAGAATTAACTTAGATTTTATTAGTTAATTTTAGAGCGATTAATTGATTTTTTTAGCCATTTTTCTAATAGCCTTTTTAAAGCCTTTTTGACTTGGGCTTTACTAGCAACCTAGGGAGCCCAAGCCAATGCATCTAACCTAACCCTAATCCCTTGTACATGGCCAGCCACAGCAGTACCCTCCCCCTCTCTCATTCATTTGTGAAGCATAGCCTCCACAAGTGAAACCCTAAAAAGTTCTCCTCCTCCAAAATTCTAGTTTCTTCATCTGGTGTCCGTTTCTCCCCAAACGAAGTCCGTTGCACTCGTCTAGAAGAGAAGGATTTGCTGGAGTATTATTAACGAGGAGGCGGAGGCATTTGCTTGAGGGAAATCGACAGACACGGCGTTCGAAGAGTTCCGTTTATTGGGTTCTCGACAATCAATAGGTAAACCCTTTTCTACCATAGTTATTCTGAATTTTCTTTCATATTTGCATCCATATAGGTACCCCAGACTTGCCCATAAAGTCTGGTTAAGTTTCGAGTTCGTTTGGTAGCGGTATCAGACATGTGTCGATCCATCAAGAAACGTGTTCGACGAAATGCCGCTAAGAAACGAAGTTGTTGTTTTTTGATTATATCATCACGAACTTTTAGATAATATTATTTCTAGAGACTTTCGTAAAGACGGATCAGAAATCGACGAGTTTTCAGCATCGTTTTGGGCATCGGACGGACGTGCACCGATCCCGTGCACGAGGTCGTGCATGCCCTGCCGTCAGTGTGTTGTATCACGATGCACAGACGATAGTTTTGCCTAAAATTTCTTGAGCATGTGGGGGCAACCCCTACCCACATGCACCAAAAATTTCACGGCCTGTCGTTGAGCGAGCGCAGAGAAATCCGGCGTGCATCGTTCAGCCCGTACGGTGCGCTGTGCTGAAATTTATCGCAGAAACGGACTTCGTACGCGCTGTCGACGCGATGAGGACCCGTTCCAGGACCTGGGTGAAGACCTATACCTAAACACCCCATGGGATCAACCCCAAGTCATGGCGTGGCCCGACGAGCGAGCCACGGGGACCGAACCGCGCGCACGAGGGCGCACACGTGCAGCAGGCCGCGCGTGGTGCTGGGCTACGTGCGTCGCCTTGGTGCGATGTGCCACTCTGTTGTCATGTCCTAGACCTACCTCGGGACCCCCCTAGCTACGTGCATGAGCACGGCGCTTCTCGTTGTGTGTGCGGCGCTCGATCGAGCGAGAACGCACGCATACGTGCACATTGACACGCGATATCGGGTTTTTCTGATACGCAATCTATGGACACAGCACAGACACGATTTCAAACCCGGGAGTACCCGAGCGCATCACGTGGGTTGAGACCAACGTGTATGCCTAGTTTCACTGGTTGATTTGGTGTATTTTGCATTTTGGATCGTGTTGTCGAAATGGAGTTTTTCGGGTTCAAAGTTTTGGATAGAAATGTGTTTTTTTCGATTCTTTGACTTTTAATCTGTAATTTCTGTTTTGTCAGTTCATATACGATATTTAGAACTCGCGGGAAGTGATCCGCATATTTTTTACCTATTTAATTGCTATTTTCAAGCATATGTGAGTTTACCTATTTGTAAAAAAATATATATATATATATATATATTTATATATATATATATATATATATATATATATATATATTTATATATAGTTATATATGCATATATGCGCTGTTTTGGAACGAGGTTTAGTTTTGCCAGATTTTTGAGTCTCTTCGGATTGAGAGATCGATCCGTTTCTCACAAGTGCATCCCTATACATGTATACATTATATATATACCTATGCATAGCCTATATATATAAGTTTATATATGTAAATACTTGTGTAATATAGTTTTGAGTAGAAATTAATTTGGGGCTGTGTGATTCCAGAATTCTAGAGTCTAACAACAGCCCGTATTTTTTACACCACCATTCTTCCTATATGGTATAGCCGCCCAACCCAGCAATCAGCCCAGCCAAACCCAGCAATCAGCCCAGCCAAACCCAGCAAGCAGCCCAACCCGACAAGCCGAGGCCCCATGCCCGACCCTTCTAAAACCAAATCACAGCATAGCCGCCCCCACCCCCCGAAAACCGATTACATACATATACATATATATGTATAAACGAGAGAGAGGAAAGAGAGGGTGCGGCAAACCCTAACACTAAATGCGCGCCACGACACCCCAGAGGTAAGCTTGAGGCTGGGCGACCCCCCTTGGCCTCCACGAGCCGCCATCAGCCACCACGACGCTGTCGCATCGTGCCAAGGTCGACAGAACAGAGCAATGCTCTGCTTCTTCAAACACTTCCAGGTACCTCCCTAGTCAACCCAATATCTTCTTGTATACTAGGTCATTTTCGAATTCGTAAATTTCTCTAGAGAGCCTACCTGACCCTCTCGAAGTCCCCACACTCAGTTTTGAGGTGAATCGATCCATCGATCCCGAAAATCGATGTTAAAATCAAGGAAAAACTGTTTCAAAAATAGTTTATAGGTAATCTGATTGCCCCTGTTTAATGATAAATTCTTGGCAACCAAGTAACTGCTTAGAAAATCTATTTGAAGACAGTTGTAGACAACATATACAAGGTCAAAATCCATTTTGTAGAATTACTTTTCATCCACTGGACAACAAGTTACAGGATTTCAAAGATTAGGAAAAAACTGTTTTCAAAATATTAGAAAATCATAAAACTCTTCGATACAACGTGCGTCCCGCCAAACCGGGCGACGTTGCCACGCCCCGATTTCGTAGAATCGATAGTCGTCCCCCGGGCGTGATGTCGTGCGAACCTAAGTTGCGTTCGCACAAGGCATAGTCATAAGGTTATCCGAATCACAACATCATGTTAGAGTACGCAAAAAAAATTAAATGGCACATTGAAATAGAAGTAAACTTTTTCATTGATATCATTTACATTGACTCCATTACAATCATTGCCGTACGGGCTACAACATGACTCGACTTACAAAACGAACGCTGATGAGATAGTCGTTCCATACATTACATCATTTTTTACAAGCAAAACTATTACAATTTCCACCTGCTATCGAAGGAAGTCGTGTTGCCATTTGTCTTCTTTTGTACTGAGTGCGGAGTCTTCAAAAAGTAATTTCAGAACACAAGCCTTCACACGCGGACGAGGCATCAAAAAGGGTTCACGTCGCCTTGAGCTTTAGGTGGCATGCCCTTCGTGGTTCGGGGTACCTACATGGAGAGCGAGGATCAGTACATTACACTTTGTACTGGTACATGGCTATTTAAGTTCCGCGCTCTTATTTGGTTGAAGAGTTTATATGACTTAGCTTGTGAATGTTTCTAACCATCCTAATGAATTTTAAACAAGCATATGACAAGCATAATGTAAATTACGTTGGAACTTACCCACGACGGACCGCGTCGTGCCTTATGATACTTACCATGCTCTTCCCTGTCAATTATTATCATTTTTATATCAAGGGCATCATTTCGTGTGGTTGGTCACTGGCTCCCATAGCCATCATGGACTCCTTTTTGCTTTTGTTAGACGGGGCACCTATCAGCGCGAGTTGCGAGCCCCGCTGCAAGTCCTCGCCTAACTCGTGCCCAGCATAGCTTTTGCATTTGTTTCCTTTCTTGGCCTCAACGGTCCCGTGGCCCCGGGTTGCCGTGCGGGAAAAACTTTACCTTGTCGATAAGTTGTCCATGACCGTACAAAGACCATTTTTCTTTTAGTTATTAAGACATGGCCTACATTCTCTTTAAAAACTAAATCAATTTACCGTGTCTGTGCCCTTGCGTTTGTTCTTTCATTCGCAACAACATTATCGATTTACCTAGGAAGGGGTCGAGAAGAGAAGGGTTAGCCACTCACCTTGAGTTTACTTCAGGCGAGAGAACTTGTTGGTCGTGCTAGACGTCGCCTACGCGATTACCTGAAATCGCACAAGTAACCGATTAGAACACCGCATTATTCAAAAAGTTCGATAAGAAATTCGAGTTCGAAATACAAGCCATGAAAACCATCGAAAACATTCACGAAAATGATTTCAAAAAACAAAGCAAAAACCAACGCAAGCGGCGTGAAAAGCAGAGCAACGGGAGGTCTCTCCCGACTCGGCCACAGAGTCAATCCTTGAGGCGTGTCACTACCACATTTCTAGTTTGAGGGTATTTTTGTCATTTTTGAATTATTTGAATTTAATATATTTTATTAGGAATTTAAAATGATTAATTAGAATAGTGTGATTTAAATACTAGTTAATTGATTGCCATGTGGTTTAGGTTAGTCTAACCTAGATTGGACCTAACCTAGATTAGTTATAGCTAGTCTAGTTAGCCACATTGAGAATTAGTTAGTATTGGATAATGGTCTAAGTCATGATTAGCTAAGTGATAGGGTTGCAACTTGACTAGGAAGGAGCCCTAGATTCTAGGCCATTCATTAGACTTGATTCATTGATAGCCCTTGGATGCACCCCCCTCAAAACCCTAACCCTAGCTAAGTGGCCGGCCAAGGACCCTCCTTGCCTATAAAGTATCTTTTTAGAAAGTTGTGCCTCTTTTTACTATTCCAACTTTTTCCTAAGAACTAGGTGAGCCCTCATTTTTATTTCTTCATAGATTAATCATTAGTTCTCCATTTTTATTGGGATTTCTTCCATAGTTTTCTAATCACTGTTCTCCTACTGTTTGTGGAGTCAAATCTCAGGATTAAAACAATTTAGGGACTTTGAGTGGCTTTTGGAGATCTCCTTTGAAGGGGCTTTTTGTTGTCAAGAACACACATAGGTAAAACTCTATTCCTCTATTGAAATTAGGGTTTCTTTCCATAAACACCAAGCCCTAGGTGTTCTTGTACTGTAGGAATAGGGTTTGCACCATTTCGTGTCGTATACGTGTCCATATCGGACACGTATCAGTAACCGAACGCAGGTGTTCGACGAAATGCCACAGTGGGCATTTCGATCGAGATTTTGAGTTGTGTTTGAATAAGAAGTTGTATTCGGATGTGGCTTACGTGTTTTTGTTCGACTGAGCGTGTCTCGTGTCGATTTCGTGTCGTGTCGTACTCGTGCACATGCACGTGCGCGCAGCGTGCAGTGTCCCCTGCTACCAGCCTGCTCGTGCTCAGTGCACAGAGCACGTGGACACGTGTGCTTGAACATGAAGTGAGGGGCAATGACTGTCCTGTCATCCCCGAAGTTTTGTGTCCAACGGACGCGTGTCGGGTGCGTTTGGACACGTGCACTGGTCACACGAATTCGTGCCAGTCTCGTGCGTGGATATTAAGTTGGTTTGGACACGTTGTGTCCTGTTTCAGGACACCATTTTGTGCGAGTAACACCTACTAATATACCCCATTAATTATCTACCTATTTTTCATCATGAATTGTTAAATTTTATGTGGATTTGGAAATGCCAATCGACTGATACTTAAGTATCAGTGAGTACACTATTCCCCTTTGCTTTCTGTTATTTAATTATGTGTTTAGTTATGATTAGATGCTAAATTATGTCCTAACATATTCCCTAATCTCTGTTAGTTAATTGTACATTCTAGGATAGGACTTTAATTAATGAGAAATGGAATATGGTCATGAGTTGGGTTCGAGTGTGGCTGATACCACTATTTTCAGTTTTCCTAAAAACTATTATTTCTATTTTAACCTGTTTTTTAATTGATGTTATCAGCTATCCATTAATCCTACATGTTATCTAGTTTATGATTAGTTGATTTAACATGTTAGAATATGTCTTATGGCATGAAATTAGATTTTGGCATTTTGTTGGCTTTCGAATGGGTATTAGCTGATACATTGGTTTTGAAGTGGTTTTTCAGTTCTAATTAGAAACTAGAATGTGAATGTTGTTATCTTCATAAACTGAAAATAAAATCTGAGTTCCTATTGTGTTCACTGTTGTCAAAACTGAATTGGTTTCCTCTCCCATTTAACTGTGATTTGGTTTCCTTTCCTTAACTAAATCAATTGAGCTTTAATGTGATTCATGAGAACATTTCCTGTCATATATTCCTGTATAACACACAGGTTCCTTCTTAGCACCCACACACATTTTATAATGTATACACAAATATAATTCCTGCAGTACACACACATGTTCCTGTGGCACACACTGTTTTCCAAATTTTCCTTTTCACTGTACAACACGCACACATTGCTTGCTTGTACACATGTTTTACTGTTAACACATTGTATGAGGAATACTACACTGTTTTCTAATTTCCTGCCAACACCATATGTTACTGTCAATTTCTGAGACACACAAGGCCTCACATTGAGTCCTCCTAAAACCCACACTTTTGTCCCTAACACACACACATACATGTTTCAGTTAACACATTTTCCTGAGAACATTGAACACAGGCCTCACATTGACTCCTCTCACACATCACCTACACATAGTATTCACTGATTTCTAGGAACCATTCACCATTCCCTGTTTTCCTGTTTTCCAGGATACCACTCCTATTGACACTGTATGTACACACTTTGACACTCTTTTCACTCTCTTTCTATCCCTCCCTATATCTCTATATACCTATCATGTACTACATGTTCTGTGCGTTTCACTTACATTGTGTATCACTATGCTTTATGGTTCATTGATCACTTGTGACATGTACTCTCATGATCACAGAGTCTTCCTTGAATCTCCCATTTATGGGCATTCCTATAATCACCCATTTTTGGGCCTATCATGTACACCCTTCGAGGCCCGTTACATGAATCATAACATAACCTGGTTGGATCCTTTTGTATTGATTGGGGGTACGGGGGAGTAGAAGTAGACATGTGAATAATATCCAAGTAGTGTAGCATCAGAATCTTTCCGTAGTGTAGTATCAGAATCTCCTATGCCATTCACATGTTTATATTGTACTCTGACTCACTAGCCACTGTTAGTTCTCTACTTATAGAAGATATTTCTATTACAGTTCTCTCTCTGTTTACATTCTGTACTTTCTTCAGTTCCTGTATCTTACTTTACTGCATGATTATATTTTCTAATCTGCTATGAACTGTTGAGATGTATTGTGCTCGCTCCGTCCTGATTGGGCACCGTTGAATGTTTACAGAGAACGAGGATCAGGCTGGTGTTGACACCTTCTATGGGACAGCCCTAGACGATACTTGTGAGCTGGACTCTCAGGACGACCCAGCTCTAGCTGATGACATTACCCCTACTGCCTAGACTAGTTTAGTTAGGCTTTATCTTACTTATGTTGTCTTGGAAATAGTTTAGTTAGGCTTTATCTTACTTATGTTGTCTTGGGACTAGTTTAGTTAGGCTCTATTTCTGTCATTGAGATCTGGATTGTATATATTCTTTCATACTCTGTAGTTGAGACATGTATTTCTGGATGTTTGCTGAGATGTTATCTTAGACACTTAGACTCTTCTAATCATCTATTTTTTATTTGAGCTCTATATCATATTATGCTTCTTCTTTCTTAGTTGTGATTGAGTTTACATTCTGCTATGTCACCCCTATTCGGGGAGTATAAACTGCTTAGCATTATATTGTTAGATGTTGTGACCTAGGACAGCGTTCTACCGCCGACACTGCGGCGTAGGCTGGACCCCACTTCTCGTGCCCTTACTCTAGGGTGCGGGTCGTGACACGTTTTTAGTGGTGGCCCATGCAGGTCGAGTTTCTGTAGTGGTATTCGAACTAGACTATCACTACAGCCTGCAGTAGGATTAGGATATTTTTGAAGGTACTCAATCACATTAGAAAAAACTCTTAATCAGATTCTTGTTACCTAAAATTGCTGCATTATTGTCTTTCCTTGAAAATAAACCATCCTCCCTTGATGTTATCGCTTCATTCTCAGTGATTGTCCTCTCGTTTGATCTGTCTTCAGGATGGTTATGGAGGTGCGATCTCATCTCGAAAGGGAAGACACCACTAAGGGGTCTACCACTCCTCGTCCGGATCAGCAGGGTCCCGAGACTGCAGCTCCTGTTATGCCAGCTCAGGCTGGGATATCTGCAGCTTATGGGAGTGCACCTTTTCTTACTCTGAGACTTTTCCCAGTCATCTCGAACGTTCTTCAGCAGCAGTCGCCATCAGGATCAGAGGACGTGGCGCGGTTGTTCTCCTTCTTCCAGCAGATAGTAGAAACTCAGCGGCAATAATTGTTCAAGAAGGGACATGACATTCATGGAATTAGCAGCAGTAGAGGTCAGGGTAAGAGGCCTCATGTACAGATTCAGTATTAGTATCAGCAGAGGCCTGTTCAGCAGCAGTTCCAGGGTCAGGGCCATCAGCAGGGACAGCAGCAGCCTAGACAGTATTAGGCACCCAGACAGCAGACAGTCAGTTGTCCCTACTGTAAAAAGCCAGGGCATGAATGGGGTGAGTATAGGAAGAGGCTGGGCAAGTGCCTACTTGGTGGAGCAGCGGACCACCAGCTGAGAAAATGTCCCAAGAGCCAGACAACAATGACTCAGGTAGCAGCAGGAGCTAGGGCTCCGACAGAGCAGCCGAGGGGACCACCATTACAGACGCAGCAGACCCCTAGACAGTAGCATGTTACCAGCTGCCCTTAGTGTAAGAAACCAGGGCACGATTGGGGCGAATACCGAAAGAGGCTGGGCAGATATTTACTTTGTACAGGATCGGATCATCGACTGAGAGAGTGTCCCAAGTCATCGGGACAGACAGTTCATGAGCATGAGCTAGGGCTCTGGTAGGCCAGCAGGAAGGATTACCCTTACCGACTCAGCAGCAGGCCAGGGAAGGCCAGTAGGAGCGATCTTTCGCCAGGACAGTCGAGGATGCTCAGGCCGTTGGAGATCTAGTTGCAGGTTCCGTTCTTTTGATTCTATTTCTGCAATTGCCTCTTATAGCTGTCTTAAATTTTGATTCCCTCTGTTCCTTATTGATTGATCAATTTTGTCCTGTTGTTCTTGTGTTATGTTTGATTTTCTTCTGAGATGAATCATATGGGCTAGGTCACCCAGTTATGGAATCTAGAATCTTCGATAGTTGTGTTAGCTGGCATAGTGAGGACATATAGTCAGATTTAGGACGTATTTCTCGGGTGTGGGAATTTAAGGTTTTCGCTGCCAAGCATGCGGCAATGCAAAAATTTTAAATACCATGATTCTAGAAGTATGTACCTTGGTCAAGGACTCTGTGATTATCGCAGCCTTGCTCACTAACATGACGAAGACTCTGAGTAACATGATTTTGGACAGACGCATATGATTATCAGATTTTATCTTGAGAAGATTTCAACATATCATCTCTATCATACCCTTCTATTATTTTTAAAAATTGTATTCCATCAAATAACTTAGGAGTAGGGATATTTTAGTTTGTATAACTTATTCATAGGTAGATCTTCATAGTGTAATGATATGACGACTTGTAGAGTGTCTGTACCCTATAGATGATAGTTAGTAGTGGTATTAGAATAGTAACCCATTGTAGATGATTTCCCTGTTATTTATAATATCAACCAGTTTACATATAGGATGTTAGTATGCCTTACAGCCTTGATGATTGCTATTATTTTCCTTACCTTTTTCCAGTGAGGCACCCATGACCAGAGCCTGTCCTTGAGTATAGTTGTAGTTCACCTAAAACTGAGAGGCCTATATACATATAGATTACAGATGATATACTTAGGATATATGTGATGGGTTGTTGTTCTTGAGCATATATATATGTGGTATTTGGGATTGGTGTGCTTAGCCTGTAGGCACTTAGTTATGGGTGACTTGATAGGATTGGGAAGTTAAGAGCTAGCCTATTATAGAGTTTCTCTTTTTGCTAAATTCTAGTTGCCAACACTTAGGTAGCTAGCATAGGTAAAATCCTAAGAAGTTGACCAGCTGATGACTAAGTACTAGGATGTTGAGAAATTGACTAGTTGTTGACCAGTAGTTGACCCTTGTCAATGTTTGACTTAGTTGACTGGAGATAGGATTAGAGGCAGGTTGTTGTTGAGTTGATGATCATGTTTGATTTTAGTAACTTGAGACCTTGCTTGTGTTTAGGTTGGAGACATGGTTTTTCTGCGGATATCTCTGACTCGTGGTACGATACATTTTGGTGGAGGTGGGAAGCTTAGCCCGCGCTTCTTCGGACCTTTCGTGATCAACGGGAGAGTCGGTGACGTGGCATACAGGCTAGATTTGCCACCTGTACTAGTAGGTGACCAAAACGTATTCTATGTATCACAGTTGAGACGGTACGTGGCTGACCCTAGCCATGTGCTTGATCATTCAGAGATTGAGGTAGGGCCTACTCTCAGTTATCCAGAGCAGCCTGTGGAGATTCTGGATCGCCGAGAGAAGGTGCTGAGAAACCAGGTGATACCCTTGGTTCCCGTCGTATGGAGGCATCATTCTCCAGGAGAGTCTACCTGGGAGCGGGAGGATGAGATGTGCGAGCGATACCCTTATCTTTTTGGACCGTGAGGTATGATCGTCTATCCTTCTCATTGTTAGTTTCGCCTTTTAATTTCGAGGACAAAATTTTTTAAGGAGGGTAGATTTGTCACTACCACATTTCTAGGTTGAGGGTATTTTTGAAAATTTTGAATTATTTGAATTTAATATATTTTATTAGGAATTTAAAATGATTAACTAGAATGATGTGATTTAAATACTAGTTAATTGATTGCCATGTGGTTTAGGCTAGTCTGACCTAGATTGGACCTAACCTAAATTAGTCATAGCTAGTCTAGTTATCCACATTGAGAATTAGTTAGTATTGGATAATGGTCTAAGTCATGATTAGCTAAGTGATAGGGTTGCAACTTGACTAGAAAGGAGCCCTAGATTCTAGGCCATTCATTAGACTTGATTCATTGATAGCCCTTGGATGCACCCTCCTAAAAACCCTAACCCTAGCTAAGTGGCCGGCCAAGGACCCCCCCTTGCCTATAAAGTATCTTTTTAGAAAGTTATTCCTCTTTTCACTATTCCAACTTTTTGCTAAGAACTAGGTGAGCCTTCATTTTTATTTCTTCATAGATTAATCATTAATGCTCCTTTTTTATTGGGATTTATTCCATAGTTTTCTAATCACTGTTCTCCTACCGTTTGTGGAGTCAAATCTCAGGATTGAAACAATTTGGGGACTTTGAGTGGCTTTTGGAGATCTCCTTTGAAGGGGCTTTTTGTTGTCAAGAACGCACATAGGTAAAACTCTATTTCTCTATTGAAATTAGGGTTTCTTTGCATCAACACCAAGCCCTAGGTGTCCTTGTACTGTAGGAATGGGATTTGTACCATTTCGTGTCCTGTACGTGTCCATATCGGACACGTATCAGTAACCGAACGCAGGTGTTCGACGAAATACCACAGTGGGCATTTCGATCGAGATTTTGAGTTGTGTTTGAATAGAAAGTTGTGTTTGGATGTGGCTTACGTGTTTTTGTTCGACTGAGCGTGTCTCGTATCGATTTCGTGTCATGTCGCACTCGTGCACACGCGCGCGCACAGCGTACAGTATCCCCTGCTACCAGCGTGCTCGTGCTCAGTGCACAGAGCACGTGGACACGTGTGCTTGAACACGAAGTGAGGGGCAATGACTGTCATGTCATCTCCGAAGTTTCGTATCCAACGGACGCGTGTCGGGTGCGTTTGGACACGTGCACTGGTCACACGAATTCATGCCAGTCTCATACGTGGATATTAAGTTGGTTTGGACACGTTGTGTCCTGTTTTAGGACACCATTTTGTGTGAGTGACACCTACTAATATACCTCATTAATTATCTACCTAATGTTCATCATGAATTATTAAATTGTATGTGGATTTGGAAATGCCAATCGACTGAAACTTAAGTATCAGTGAGTACACTGTTCCCCCTTTGCTTCCTGTTATTTAATTATGTGTTTAGTTATGATTAGATGCTAAATTATGTCCTAACATATTCTCTAATCTCTATTAGTTAATTGTACATGCTAGGATAGGTCTTTGATTAATGAGAAATGGAATATGGTCATGAGTTGGGTTCGAGTGTGGCTGATACCACTGTTTTCAGTTTTCCTAAAAACTGTTATTCCTATTTTATCCTTTTTTTTAATTGATGTTATCAGCTATCCATTAATCCTACATGTTATCTAGTTTATGATTAGTTAATTTAACATGTTAGAATAGGTCTTATGGCATGAAATGAGATTTTGGCATTTTGTTGGCTTTCGAATGGGTATTAGCTGATACATTGGTTTTGATGTTGTTTTTCAGTTCTAATTAGAAACTAGAATGTGAATGTTGTTCTCTTCATAAACTGAAAATGAAATCTGAGTTCCTATTGTGTTCACTGTTGTCAAAACTGAATTGGTTTCCTTTCCCATTTAACTGTGATTTGGTTTCCTTTCCTTAACTAAATCAATTGAGCTTTAATGTGATTCCTGAGAACATTACCTGTCATATATTCTTGTATAACACACAGGTTCCTTCTTAGCACCCATACACATTTTATAATGTATACACACATATAATTCCTGCAGTACACACACATGTTCCTGTGGCACACCCTGTTTTCAAAATTTCTCTTTTCACTGTACAGCACACACATTGCTTGCCTGTACACATGTTTTACTGTTAACACATTGTATGAGGAACACTACTCTATTTTCTAATTTCCTGCCAACACTATATGTTACTGTCAATTTCTGAGACACACAAGGCCTCACATTGACTCCTCCTAACACCCACACTTTTGTCCCTAACACACACACATACATGTTTCAGTTCACATATTTTCCTGAGAATATTGAACACAGGCCTCACATTGACTCCTCTCACACATCACCTACACACAGTGTTCACTAATTTCTAGGAACCATTCACCATTCGCTGTTTTTCTGTTTTCCAGGATACCACTCCTATTGACACTCTATGTGCACACTTTGACACTCTTTTCACTCTCTTTCTATCCCTCCCTATATCTCTATATACCTATGTATATATGCATGTATATATGTAATATACGTATATCTATATATGTGGTGTATGTATGTATCCATGAGTGTATGTATATATATGGTATGTGCAATGTGGGTTGCTTGAGGCTTAGTGATGTTGCTTGGTAGACTAGTATAGGCTAGTTTAGCCTTGATTAGACTAATATAGACTTGATAGGCTTGGTTTAGGCTTATATGGTCTTCTGGGCTTGTTTAGACCTAGAATAGCTTGTATGACCTAATTTAGACTTGTTAGACCTAGTGTGACCATAGTTGACCTAGTTTGACTTTTAGAGTTGACCAAGAGTTGACTTTGGCCTAGATTGACCTAGATTCATTTAGAATGCATTAAATTGCATCTTGTTATCATTTTAGACTTGTTGTGACTTGTGTTGTTCTGATTAGGTGCCAGACACCTCTCCTCGGACAGTACATTTCTCTCGGACATTCAGATAGCAGGCGAGTACATTCTCTGATCATTTCATATCCTGTTAGAATTATTCTCCTACTTTAAATTACTTTACTTGATACTGTCACGTTGGTCACACGGATTAGTACTATATGGATCCCTTCTTGAGATGTTATCCCCTCAGGGAGCATCGGATACTACATGTTCTGTGCGTTTCACTTACGTTGTGTATCACTATGCTTCATGATTCATTGATCACTTGTGACATGTACTCTCATGATCACATAGTCTTCCTTGAATCTCTCATTTATGGGCATTCCTAGAATCACCCATTTTTGGGCCTATCATGTGCACCCTTCGAGGCCCGTTACATGAATCATAACATAACCTGGTTGGATCCTTATATATTGATTGGGGGTACGGGGGAGTAGAAGTAGGCATGTGAATAATATCCAAGTAGTGTAGCATCAGAATCTTTCCGTAGTGTAGCATCAGAATCTCCTATGCCATTCACATGTTTATATTGTACTCTGACTCACTAGCCACTATTAGTTCTCTACTTATAGTAGATATTTTTATTACAGTTCTCTCTCTATTTACATTTTGTACATTCTTCAGTTCCTGTATCTTACTTTACTGCATGATTATATTTTGTAACCTGCTATGAACTGTTGAGATGTATTGTGCTCGCTCCGTCCTGATTGGGCACCGTTGAATGTTTATAGAGGACGTGGATAAGGCTAGTGTTGACACCTTCTATGGGACAGCCCTAGACGACACTTGTGAGCTGGACTCTCAGGAGGACCCAGCTCTAGATGATGACATTACCCCTACTGCCTAGACTAGTTTATTTAGGCTTTATCTTATTTATGTTGTCTTGGGACTAGTTTAGTTAGGCTTTATCTTACTTATGTTGTCTTGGGACTAGTTTAGTAAGGCTCTATTTCTATCATTGAGATCTGGATTGTATATATTATTTCATACTCTGTAGTTGAGACTTGTATTTCTGGATGTTTGCTGAGATGTTATCTTAGACACTTAGACTCTTCTGCTCATCTGTTTTTCATTTGAGCTCTATATCATATCGTGCTTCTTCTTCCTTAGTTGTGATTGAGTTTACATTCTGCTGTGTCACCCCCATTCGGGTAGTATAAACTGCTTAGCATTATATTGTTAGATGTTGTGACCTAGGACAACATTCTACCGCCGACACTGTGGCGTAGGCTGGACGTACCCACTTCTCGTGCCCTTACTCTAGGGTGCGGGTCGTGACAAGGCACAACCCGTTGAATATGGGACTTGGTTCCGAAGAAGCCATTCAATAACGGAGAATGGATCTTAATTCAACCGTTCCCGTTCGATCGATTCGATCGATCCCGACCTATCGATCCCAACCGAATCGATAGCGACAGTATTCCTTTCTCGCGCACACCGTGGACGGAGAACGGGGCACGATGTAGGGACGGGGGACTACACCATAACCAACTAAGAAAGGCTTTCATCCTCGAAACTTAAGAATAGAACCTACCTCTACGAGAACAATAAAGGAAATTTTTCTTTCATTTCTTACTCAAGCTCCCACTTCGACTATTCGACCAAATGGTTTCTCCAGAGGACGCGGACGAGAGGGATAGCACGGTTGCGGAGAAGTTTATCCTTGTGCTCCAAGATTTGTACCGGCTCTTCGACATATGACAAGTCCGCCTTCAGGTCCAGCTTACCCAAATCCACCATATGGCTCGGATCGTGCACGTACTTCCGCAATTGTGAGACGTAGAAGACATCGTGTACCTCTGACAATGCAGGCGGCAAGGCGATTTGGTAAGCTACCGGGGCGACTCGCTTCAGTATCTCGAACGGACCAACAAATCTTGGGCTCAATTTCCCCTTCGTACCGAACCTGGAAACTCCACGCATGGGCGACACCTTCAGGAATACGTGATCGCCCACTTGGAACTCAAGCGGTCTTCGATGGGTGTCGGCGTAGCTCTTTTGCCGACTCTGTGCAATCTTCAATCTTTCCCGAATTAGCTTGACCTTTTCCACAGTCTGTTCCACCAGCTCCGGGACGAGTATCTGCCGTTCCCCGACTTCATCCCAGCAAATGGGCGATCTGCACTTCCGGCCGTACAAAGCTTTATACGGTGCCATTTGGATGCTGGACTGGTAGCTATTGTTGTATGCAAATTCCGTCAGCGGTAGGTGGACGTCCCAGCTTGATTTGAAGTCAATTGCACAGAGTCGTAGCATGTCTTCGAGAATCTGATTAAGTCGCTCTGTTTGGCCGTCGGTCTGAGGATGGTAAGCTGAGCTGAACAGTAACTTGGTACCCAGTGCCGACTGAAGGCTACTCCAGAATCGCGATATAAACCGTGAATCCCGATCAGAGACGATGGATACTGGAACTCCGTGCAGCCGTACTATCTCGTCAAGATAAATCTGCGCCAGGCGATCAACGCTTCAAGTAACTTTGATGGCAATAAAGTGCGCTGATTTGGTTAATCGATTGACGATGACCCAGATGGCGTCGTTCCCCCGTGGTGTCTTCGGCAGGCCAACAATAAAGTCTATAGTGACGTAATCCCATTTCCATTCTGGAATAGCAAGGTTCTGCATCTCCCTGCCAGGTCGCTGATGCTCAGCTTTCACCTACTGACAGGCCACGTATTGTGACAGGAAGAGCGCCACATCTCTCTTCATCCCGTGCCACCAGAAGTTCGTGCGGAGGTCCTTATACATCTTGGTACTGCCTGGATGCAAGGTATATTTCGCATAATACGCCTCCAACATTATCTTGTACGGAGGTCCTTATACATCTTGGTACTGCCAGGATGCAAGGTATATTTTGTATAATGCGCCTCCGACATTATCTCCTTTCGTAGTTCTGAATCATCCGGAACACATAGTCGGCCATTCAACCTCAGCACGTCGGTCTTATCTTCTGCAAAGTCCGTCGCACTACCTGTTGAAATTCGCTCGCGCATTTTATTCAGGTACGGATCATCCTTCTGAGCGGTCATGACTTTTCCAGCAAATTCGACTCTAACTGCAGCTGCGCCAACTGTACATCCCTGAATCGAACCCGGAGGTCGATACCCATTTCTTCTAAATCTTGTAGTAGTCTGCAGTTGATGGATAACGAGGCAAGATATTTTTAACTCAGAGCGTCCGCCACAACATTTCCCTTGCCCGGAGTGTAGTCGATCGTCAAGTCATAGTCTTTGATCAGTTCGAGCCAGCGCCTCTGTCGCAAGTTCAATTCCTTCTGGGTGAAGAGATACTTGAGGCTCTTATGGTCGGTATAGATCGCGCACGCCACGCCGTATAGATAGTAACGCCATAATTTTAACGCGAACACAATCGCCGCTAACTCCAAGTCGTGCGTAGGATAGTTCTTCTCGTACGGCTTTAACTGTCTGGAGGCGAAGGATATCACCTTGTTTTGCTGCATGAGCACACATCCCAAGCCCTGGCCTGAAGCATCGCTGAATATCTGAAAACCCTCTGGCCCATCCGGAAGTGCGAGTATAGGTGCCAAAATTAGTCGCTATTTTAGCTCCTGGAAGGAAGCTTCACAGTCATCCGACCACTCATACACGACTCCCTTTTGAGTGAGGCGAGTCAATAGCGATGCAATCTTCGCGAAGTCTTTCACGAAGCGTCGATAGTATCCCGCCAAACCAAGAAAGCTTCGAATCTCACTAGCAGACGCAGGCCGCTTCCAATCAGCAACAGCTTCCACTTTCTTCGGATCGACTGCAATGCCTTCGGACGAAATGATGTGACCAAGAAAGGATACGCTGCTTAGCTAGAATTTGCACTTACTCTGCTTTGCATACAACTCATTCTCTCGAAGTGTGGAGCACGGCCCGTAGATGTTCTGCATGCTGAGCCATGTCCTTCGAGTAGACAAAAATATCGTCAATAAGGACTACCACAAATTTATCAAGAAAGGGTCAAAATACCCAATTTATTAGATCTATGAAGGCGGCAGGGGCGTTCGTCAGGCCGAATAGCATCACCAGGAACTCGTAGTGGCCATATCGAGTACGAAAGGCTGACTTTTGCATGTCGTCTGACTTGATCTTGAGTTGATGATAGCCCGAGCAGAGATCAATCTTCGAATATACCGAGGCGCCTTGCAGCTGGTCGAATAAGTCGTCTATGCGGGGCAATGGGTACTTGTTCCGGATGGTGGCCTTGTTCAGCTCTCGGTAATCGACACACAGACGCATGGACCCATCCTTTTTCTTCACGAACAACACGGACGCTCCCTACGGTGAAACACTAGGCCGAATAAGTACTCTATCGAGTAACTCTTGTAACTGGACCTTGAGTTCCTTTAGCTCGGCGGGGGCTATTCTATACGGGGCCTTAGAAATCGGTCGAGTATCAGGGAATGTATAGATGCTGAACTCGATTTCTCGGTCGAGGGGCATGCCGGGTAGCTCGTCCGGGAACACATCGGGGAATTCTGCCACAACGTCGGTCTGACCCGCGTTTGCACCATCCTGTCGCATGTCTCGGACGGACGCCAAATAGCCTTCGCACCCAGAATGTAGCATCCTCAGAGCGGAAATTGTCGAGATCAGCATGCAGGTCGACGATACCTCACCACACGAAAAGCAGAATTCAGGCATTCCTGGTATGCGGAAGGTGACCGTCTTTTCGGCGCAGTCTATGGTTGCGTTGTACGGCCCGAGCCAATCCATTCCCAGAATGATGTCAAAGTCCTTCATGTCTAGAACTATCACATCAAGATCGATCTTTTGACCGCCGATACAGATAATCTCGTTGGTGCAGGCTAAGTTTGTGAGTATTGGTGTGTCCGAAGGTGTACTTAAGCTAAGGTCGAGATCTAATGATATTACAGGAAATTTGTGCTCGACGGCAAAGTCCACCGATATAAAACTATACGAAGCACCTGAATCAAATAACACACGAGCAGGCACATTATTGAAATTTAGTATACCTGACACTACTGTATCCGATGCCAGCACTTCATCTCGAGTCATTGCGTAGATGCGGCCCTGAGTGTTGGGGCGACGGTCTTGGCCACTTTGCGGTACGGGTTGAGTGGGCTGAGGAGGTCGAGGCGCCTATCCTCGATTCTCTTGACGGTTTTATTATGGCGGGATATTGTGATTCGGTCGACGATTTTGGCAGTGTCGAACAAAGTGACCCTTCTGTCCGCAAGTGTAGCAATCTGCCTTGGCAAAGCAGTGGTCGTTAGTGTGCCCAAGCTGGTTGCAATTTCTGCATCGCGGTAACGGGTTCTAACCTTTATATCCGCTAGTGTGTAGACGCTTTGACGTGTAGTTGTTGCCTCCCGTATAGCTAGGACGTTTGTGATTGGAGTGGTGCACAACGTCGGCAGCAACGGAAGGATACAGGCTCTCAAGGCAAAGAGCGTGATTCAGAGCCTCGCCCGTGGTCTTATACTCCGAGACCACGACATGCGCACCGATAGAGTGTCGCAGACCCACTTCGAACCGTCGCATACGGCACTCTTCTGTGGACAGAAATGCACTAGCAAACTTGGATAACTTGTTGAATTATGCGACATACTGTTCTACTGTCCGATTCCCTTGCTTCAATTGCATGAACTCATTTTCCTTCGCTTGACGAACGGCTGACGGAAGGTACTCGACTTCAAAAGCCTTGCGGAACGTGGCCCAAGAGATCGGCGCTGTGTTATTGTCGTGTCGGATTGCTCGCTTGTGCACAGCCCACCAGTCGTGCGCATTCAACCATAGTTGAAGTTGTGCGCAGGCGACTTACTTTGATTCTTAAATACCGAGGAGCTCGAAGTGATCTTCCAGCTCTTCCAACCAGTCGATCGCCATAGAAGGGCCTTCGGTGCCGCTGAAAGAAGTGCGGCACACTTTCTTGAATTCTGACACTTCAAAGTTGTATTTTTTCGGTGCCGCAGATTGACGCTTGGGCTCCACCGTGTCGACTTCAATGGGTTGGACCGCCGGCACGGTGACAGTAGGCGTGGTGACGGCAGGTGCAGTCGTAAAATTTCTGTTGGCCATAATATTTTGGACGATTTGCTGCAGGGTATCCAGCTGCTTTTGTTGAAGTTTAGCATGTGCATCGAAGCGAGCTTCGAATTGGGCCTGTCGTTCCTCTGTCTGTTGATGTCGATTCTTGGACTAGTTTCGCTGCGCTTCCATCATGCGCAGCATCCTTTCGATGGTATCGTTAGAAGGTCTAGCCCGCGAACGATGCGAACTACCACAGCCGCTAGAAGTGCTCTGTCCTTGCCCGGCCGTAGGTTCCGGTACTTCTGTGATACGAAGGCAAACACATCAGTCATAAATTATTACGGACTCATTGTATGGAACAACTTATCTCATCGATGCGAGGTCAAAGGTTTTGAAACTCTAGAAACGAGGCTAAAGGATGTAAAGCCGTGCTCTGATACCATTATATCATGCCCCGATTTCGTAGAATCGATAGTCGTCCCCCGGGTGTGATGCCGTGCGAACCTAAGTTGCGATCGCACAAGGCATAGTCATAAGGTTATCCGAATCACAACATCAAGTTAGAGTACGCAGAGAAAATTGAATGACACATTGAAATAGAAGTAAACTTTTTCATTAATAATAAAACTTTATTTATATTGACTCCATTACAATCATTGCCGTGCGGGCTACAACATGACTCGACTTACAAAACAAACGCTGATGAGATAGTCGTTCCATACATTACATCCCTTTTTACAAGCAAAACCATTACAATTTACACCTGCTATCGAAGGAAGTCGAGTCGCCATTTGTCTTCTTTGTACTGAGCGCGCAGTCTTCAAAAAGAAATTTCAGAACACAAGCATTCACACGCGGACGAGGCATCAAAAAGGGTTCACGTCGCCTTGAGCTTTAGGTGGCATGCCCTTCGTGGTTCGGGGTACTTGTGTGGAGAGCGAGGATCAGTATATTACACTTTGTACTGGTGCGTGGCTATTTAAGTTCCACGCTCTCATTTGGTTGAAGAGTTTATATGACTTAGCTTGTGAATGTTTCTAACCATCCTAATGAATTTCAAACAAGCATATGACAAGCATAATGTAAATTACGTTGGAACTTACCCACGGCAGACCGCGCCATGCCTTATGATACTTACCATGCTCTTCCCTGTCAATTGTTATCATTTTCATATCAAGTGCATCATTTCGTGTGGTTGGTCACTGGCTCCCAGAGCCATCGTGGACTCCTTTTTGCTTTTGTTAGACGGGGCACCTTTCAGCGCGAGTAGCGAGCCCCGCTGCACGTCCCCGTCTAACTCGTGCCCAGCACAGCTTTTGTATTTGTTTCCTTTCTTGGCCGCAACGGTCCCGTGGCTCCGGGTTGCCGTACGGGGAAAACTTTACCTTGTCGACAAGTTGTCCATAACCGTGTAAAGACCATTTTTCTTTTAGTTATTAAGATATAGCCTACATTCTCTTTGAAAACTCGATAATTTTACCGTGTCCGTGCCCTTGCATTTATTCTTTCATTCGCAACAACATTATCGATTTACCTGGGAAGGGGTCAAGAAGAGAAGGGTTATCCACTCACCTTGAGTTTACTTCAGGCGAGAGAACTTGTTGGTCGCGCTAGACGTCGCCTACACAATTACCTGAAATCGTATAAGCAACCGATTAGAACACTGCATTATTCAAGAATTTCGATAAGAAATGCGAGTTCGAAAAGCAAGCCATGAAAACCATCGAAAACATTCACGAAAACGCATTCAGAAAATAAACCCAAAACCAACGCAAGCGACATGAAAAGCAGAGCAACGGGAGGTCTCTCACGACTCAGCCGCAGAGTCAATCCTTGAGGCGCAACCCGCTGAATATGGGACTTGGTTTCGAAGAAGTCATTCCATAACGGGGAACGGATCTTAATTCAACCGTTCCCGTTCGATCGATTCGATCGATCCCGACCTATCGGTCCCGACCGAATCGATAGCGACAGTGTTCCTTTCTCGCGCACCCGTAGACGAAGAACGGGGCACGATGTAGGGACGGGGCACTACAGACGTGGTCACATCCCGTAAGCATTGAAAGGCACGTACGGGTGTTGTTGACGTGTGGTCTTTGACGGAACTCAAATTGGTCGCGTGTATGCGACAAATTTGATACGTATCCGTCGAAAACCCCCATATCGGCCACTTTGCAGAAACTTTAATTACTTTGTGCACATTCGTCAAATCGAAACGAAACTTGCGCCAACAGGGCCATATCATTTTTTTGGTCCTATATGCCAAATTTGGTCTGATTCTGAGACAGTTGATCGGATCGCCATTTTGTGGGCCCTACGATCTGACTTAACGGGCAATTTTATTCACGGCCCACCGAAGTCCAGCTTTGGACATATGGATGGGTTCGTATCATCAAAATGAATCCATAGACATGTAGTTTGACGAATTTAGAGACCATTAACTCTGGCACGCTTTTTGATGCAAAGCGGGTCTAACGGCGGACACAGTTTTAGTTCGAAATGACCATTTTGTCCCTGTGTCTAGAATTGGACTTAAGGACAGACAACCCTAGTTAATTTTACTATTCTGAGAATTTTGGCAGTGTCTGTTTCAGCTTTCAGAGAGAGTTGCAAGATTTGGACTTTATGGCTTACTAGTTGACGGTATATTGTTAGTTCTTCGTGCTACCACCAGGCAAGATACCTTGTCTCCCTCTATAGTTTATTGCATGTTTATAGATCTGTTTTATCATGTTATTATTTTAGTTCTTTAGTCGATTTGATTTATATGTTCTTTATACCATGTTAACCAGTTGATTGGCTTGCTTGTATATCCCTTTCATGACTTGATAGTGTAGTTATACTGGACTTGTTCACATCATAGTTCGTGCTAGAGTGGTCCTTATCTGTGTCTTGACTGAGTTGTACCTTGTCTCACCAATACCTTGCTTGAGTCGTGTCATCGAACGAGTACGTGTAGTTGAACTACTAAATCCTTGTTATCGCTTTCTCTACCAGAGAGTCCACACTCGGGACGATGGTTGACCATTTGCACCAGAGAGTCCACACTCGGGACGACGATGTTTGTCTTGATCTGTTTACATCCGTGATTCCACACTCGGGACGAGGATGTTGTTTATTTGCACCAGAGAGTCCACACTCGGGACGAGGGTGCCTTGGCTTGAACTAACCAGAGAGTCCACACTCGGGACGAGGGTTAGTGATTAGTTCAAACCTGCGAGTCCACTCGGGGCGAGGGTTTGGTATTCCATTGATCTCATGTTCACTTGTTCATCCAGCAGTTCAGTTATGTGTAGTTGTTCTTGTATTCAAGTTCATAGTCACTTGTTAGTGACCACTTGTCGATAGTCACTTGGTAGCAGTTTTGGTCGTAGTCTCTTGCCATGTTTATGCCTTTTCCTGTTTATAACCTGTTTATAGTTTATTCATGATTAAACTGTTAGATAGACATTATTTATGTATCTTGCTATGTCCCCTGAAGACCTGATGATCTCTTCAGGTTTAGCGATTGTATGGAGTTTGTTAGCAGAGCGGGATGGTAGATGATTGTGATACAAAATTCAGGTATTTGTCGGCCGTAGAACGCTGTCCTAGGTCGCATACATATAACAGTTAAAGGTACTTGTACAGTTTATACTCTCCGAATGGAGAAACAATATAAGATGTACAATCTCAATCACAAGCTGTCTTCGAGATGTCTTGTTCTCTAACTCTGATCTGATGGTACCCTGATCGCAAGTCAATCTTCGAGAATACTGTCGCTCCTCTGAGTTGGTCAAACAAATCATTTATCCTTAGTAGAGGATATTTGTTCTTGATTGTTACAGAGTTCAAGGTACGATAATCAACACATAATCTTGACGTACCATCCTTCTTTTTCACAAGAATCATCGGGGCTTCCCAAGGCGATCCACTAGCACGAATGAATCCTTTGGTTTTGAGTTCTTCAATCATCTTGTACAAAATCTCCAACTCTAAAGGTGCCATCCTGTAGACTCTTTCTGATACGGGTGTCGTCCTTGGTAGAAAATTAACGGTGAAATCTATCTTTCTCTATGGGGGCATACCTGGAATCTCTTTGGGAAATTCATCGGGAAATTCTTCTACTACTCTGAGAAACTGAACTGCCTCTGCTACTACCATCTGCAAGACTGGGGGAGAAGGTTCCACTTCACCTCTGGAAAATGAAAACTCTGCTTCGCCTGGAATACCAAAAATAATCCTGCCAACATGGCAGTCTATTCTTGCGTATTGATCCTTCAACCAATCCATTCCTAAGACCACATCATAGTCAGCCATGGAAAATTCTATCGATCTTGCAGAAAACTCTCTACCGCTAACTATGATTCGACACGAGGAAAACACTCCATCTACTCCCACAAGACCGTTACCAGTAAATATATTGAGCCTTACTGATAATGACTCGGGCTCTAGTCCTATCCGTGTAGCGAATCGTGCAGACATAAATGAATGTGATGTACCCGAATCAAATAATACTGATGCTGGAAAAGAGTTGACGAGAATGGTACCTGCCACCACCTCACCTGAAGCTAACTATTCCTCCACGGTCAGAACCATAGCCTGACCTTGCTCTCTGGGTGCTGGTCCCCTCTGCCGGAAACCTCTCTGCTGGTTCTGCATTTGAGCTTGGGTCTGGGCATACTGTTGGGGTCTCTGCTACTAGAAGGCTTGTGCCTGAGGCGACAATGTCCTCGAAGGCGGGTACTGCTGCTACTGCTGTACTGTTGCAGGGGCTGGTCCCCTAACCGATGGACTAGTTAGGTTCGACGATGATGAACTGGCTCTATTCGGGCAAGACCCTATTATGTGGTCTAGTGCCCCACAAGCCAAGCACAATTCCTGTGCTCTGCGACACTTTGAAACAACGTGTCTTGGCTTCCCACAATGAGTGCAGCCCATTGCGGAAGACTTCCTCCGCTTATACTACTGAGGGTACGTCAGTGTTGAATGTTGACCCGACGTAACTGAATTCGCCCTTCGGGGAACTCCAATCGACAAAGCCCTAGCTGTCGGGGCTGGTGCCGAGGACAGACTCATCTGCCCATGGAACGTCTTCCTGCTTTCGGTTCGGTCCTCGATCCTCTGCGAGGTATACTCGTTCCTCCTGGCTGCCCTTAAGACAACATCAAAAGTTCGATGCTCGAACTGCTCCACAGCTAGAATAATCTCTAGGTGGAGTCCCTGTTAAAACTGCTGTGCTCGATCAAACTCGGTTGCCACCAAGATGGGAACAAACCGACTTAGTCATGAAAACTCGGCCGCATAACCGTCAACTGTCCTGTTTATCTGCTTCAAATTGGTGAATCTCATCTGCAGCTCATATCGAGCCACTGCATCAAAGTACTTTGTTTGGAACTTGACACTGAATATCGCCCATGGGACAGGCACCGCCAATCCAACTACTAACATCGAGCACCAGGTGTGGGCTGAGTCCAATAACTGTAGGCGCACTATAGCCACCTTCTCTTCCTCTGGAATCCTGGCTGCCTCCAGGATAACTTCTATGTCCTGAAGCCAAGCATCGACAGTAATAGCATCTTCACTGCCATCAAAGAAGGGAGGGTTCAAGCGCTTGAAATTGTTGGCTGCAGTGTTATATTGGTTACCCACTCTGCCTATGGCATCTTGTACTATCTGGTGCAGGGCATCGCACCGACGATCCTATGACGCAAGCAAATCTCGTATAAGTCCTACCAGGACTCCATTGTCAGGCTCTGCAGGCTGAGCTGGCTGAACTGGTGGCTCTGGATCCCTGAAAGGCATAACTTGGGAGGCTGCTCCTGAGAGCTGGGCTTGGTCTCCTTGTTGAGGTTGGTTCAGTGGTGGTTCTCCTTTCGGCTGATCGGCAAGACCAGGAGCAATGCCACTGAAGTAAATAACATGGGGAACATTAAGTAGGGACCAAGATAGATCAAGGATATAAGCATGTGACCAGGCCAAGATTTCAGGAAGATTAGAAGACAAGAGTAGAGATCTAAGGCGAGTGCTGATTGAGACATTCATTCGGTAAAACCCTCACACTTCTTGATTTACAAGACCTGTATGGGCCACCACTTAAAGTGTGTCATGCCCCAGAACTAGAATACTGTAGAACGAGAGACATACACAGCCAGCTACGTATGTAGAAGTGTATTCCACCTCGATATACGGTCACAGCTGTCACTACTACAAAAGTCTTTAACAATGACACTTTATAGATGACACTCATCTCAAAATGTCATTAATGATATATTTAATATCGACTCATTAGATGATCGTCATTAATAACTTTATCAATGACATTAAAAAAAATAATGTCATAATAAGTACTATAAGATGACAATTAAAAAGATAAGGGTCATAAAAAATTTTATAGATGTCATCTTTTGTGTGTGAAATATATATATAATATATATATATATATATATATATATTTTAAAAAATAGCAATATCATAGTAATTTTATTAATGACATTAAAAAAATAATGTCATAATAAGTTCCATGTAGTTGAAGTTTCATTTGTGGCACGCGCACATTATTTGTACGCTGTAATTGTTTTCATCTCAAAACTTTTTCATCAATATTTTCCCTCTTTTGTTTTCACTCAATTTTTTATTTCCTTCCTAAGAAATTGAACTGTATGCAATTATATTATATATTATAGAGGAAGACAGAGAAATGACTCTCTAATCCGAAAGGGGCTTCTCTTCGTTAGGAGTTTGCTTTCGTTAGGAAGAGTCGCTTGCCACGGCGGCATACGGATCCGATACTGGACAGAGGGTTCATGGCTGGGCTCCTATGGCACGGAGGCTTCACCATCGACGGTGGATCTGCGGTCATCGCAGAGGCTTGAACGGGAAGAGGGGACAGATCCGGGCATCGCTGGCAAGCCTGATGGATCGGAAGCGGTGGATGAGGGGACCACGGCTCCAGCGTTCTCGTAGGCGGCAGTCAGACGGTCCGCAGTAGAGGTGTCGACAGCGGCAAGATGCGTCTCTAGTGGATGATCCGAGCAGTGCAAGCCCGCGATGGCATCGGCTACGAGCTCTGGCGATGGAGTGCAATGGCTGAGGCGGGTTGCAGTCGCGATCACTCTGGACCTCCCGACGGTGGCAACGACGGTCGCTGGTGATCCAGGTTCAGGGTGCTCGACTCGGCTGGGCTCGAGGGGGATGCTGCCTCCGACACCATCCTTAGCCTCACCACCACGATGACCTGGAACGTCCTCACCAGGTCCCAGTTTGCCATCTTCTTGATCGATGTCAGGTTCGCTTCTTGACTTCTCGGAATTTTGGAGGAAAAAAATATGTTTGTTAGATTGATACATTCAAATGTTGAGAACCAAACTATGAAATAGAGTCGAAATGTTCGTTTTGGTGTCTTGTTTGTGTCTGTGCAGAACAGTCAAAGAACTCACATGCAAAAAGGGTTCTTTTTATGCCCACCTAGTGTTTGACAAAATACTCCAGTGGATTTTGTCAATCACTTGGTGAAGTGTACTAGGTAAGCATTGGATATATGTTTTTTTCCTTTTGCTAGCTATGGCGTGCTTATGGTTTTTTATTGCATGAATCCATAATAGTTCATTCTTTGACCATGCAAGAGGATTTTAAAAAATTAGTAAGTTAGCTGTTAAGATGGTTATATTAATGTTTACTTTGTAGTTTGTCATCAACATGGTAATTGATTTTGTGTCAAACTATCTCTACTGTTAATGATATATTGCTTATATTGGTATAACATGATGTCATCAGCATAGTCACATGTTAGAAGCCTATCCTTCCGATCCATACTTTAGGTTTGGTCACTCATATGGGTCATATTGATCTTAAGAATCGTTAGCTTAGATTGAAAATTTACAATTAAGTTGATGCCTGCATTTGTTCAGCAACTTCTTAATGCTGGTGAATTCTAGATTAGTCACCTTTTCGTGCAATATTCTATGAATATTTAGGACATATTGATCTGTTTATTTTGTTGATAATGCAGTCAATATCTGTAATTTTGTAAACATCCATTGTGTTGTCATTATGAAAAAGGACCCCATTGTTTCAAGTATGCCTGTTACAACAACAATAACGCCTTTATCCCAAAATTTGGAAGTGGCTGTTTGAATCCTTTTCTTCCATTCAGTTCTAGGACCGTGTCCTCTTTAACACTAGCATAATCCAAATTCAAGTTTGCCTGCTGGTAAAGCCAAAATGTTGAAAAGAACTACAAGTTTAATATGTTTTCACCATTTTGATCAAAGGATATTCTGACATAAATATTATCAATTATTTGATGAAAGATTTTTTTTGGTTATGTAAATGTAACACTAACACCTTTCATATGATAGAGGTTCACTGAAGCTTAATTATTTGTATTACTCCATTGACATCATGTGTTCACACTATTCATATGTTCTAAAATATAATGGTTTATATCTTACTTGTAAATAACTAGATGGCTGAAAGTATGTAATCAACATTCTATTTATCAAATCCCTGGTCTCTTTGACTGATCATCCGACTTTCATCATATCCTGTATGTGTTTACCTTAACCTATGGGTTTCATTATACTCTGGGAGGAAGTGCATTGAACAGTGTCTATAATTTCTCTGATGCTTGTTGTACACTGGTTGTGTAATTATACTGTGATTGTTGCTGAAACTGTTTTTTAACACAGCTTCTTCGTTCAAGGCGTCCATTTATTGCTCGTATAACTGATGCCATGGGTAACGAGATATTTAGGGTAACTGCCTTTATCTAAATGCTAGACAACTTTTTAATATTCTTTTTCTATTTTCTCGATAAAATAGTTTTTTAGATTTATACTATATTTACATTTAGCATTAGGGTCACAGGCCATTTTGGTTGATAAATAGCACAATTTATGCAGAAGTTGATGGTGAGGTACGTGAATTCTTCTACACAGTGGGATTACATCTTTCTATTTATATAGTTTAAGCAAACTGTTGTGTTATCCGTTTGTTCCTTTATAGGAAGTTGGTGTAGTTCATAGACGTTGGCATCTCTGGAGGTGAATTTATGATTTGTACCTTGGGTAAGATACGTTTGTTAGATTTTTCTTCGTTTTTCTGTTGTAATTCATCTTTGCAACTAAACTTTTTCTTTGTCTAAGTTTGCTTTTCAGGCAAATATTTCAGAAGATGTTAACAATCTTGGCCATCAATCTTCAAAGTTTTTATCAGAATTTAGGCTTTTAAGATTAATACTCCTTACATTTACCCTATATTTTCACACAAACTCTCATCTTTCAGTATATTTGTTCATATATAAAACAAGGTACGCAAATAACTCCTGCCACTTCGAGTAGCAGTAAAACATGCACTGCGTATTTTCCCAACCAATCAATTTAGCTTTGTGTGTCATTACCACATTCACCATTTGTCCTCTCAAGCAATCAATTTATATTCCAACTACTCTAGAATAAAGAAATTTCCTTGAACTCTCTTATTTTCTCTCCCCTTTCTACAATCTCCATAGAAAAAGGCCACAAAACAGATCTAGGGTCAGACTACCTTCTCAGAATCGTGCATTCTTACTAGATGCGGGCTAACCCATGAAGGTGATAACATCTAGGTGTGGCAATTACTGGGTTGGGTTGAGGCCTATATATTGTACTAATTTGCAACTGGAACCTAACCTACTTAGTGAACAGGTCATGATCGGAACCTGAACCTGGCTCATTGACTCATAAATGTACTAGCTTTCATTCGTATTCGAGGTGATTGAACCCATTTAGAAATCTGCTTGTCTGTCTTCTTGTCTTCCCATGAGGGTGGGACCCCAAAATGAATCATCAAAAGTAGGTGTTGAACCTCTACCACATATTTAGCAACAACCTACTCTCAATTAATTGAGTTATTGCAAGTATTCAAGAATATATTTTTCTTTGTATTTAAGGTTTGAAACCTTAACCACCCTGATAAATCTACAGTTTGGCAGTATATTTGAGCTTCAAGCCACTCAAAATATGGAATTTAATCATGAGATAAAAGAAATGCAATACCAGATTAGTAATTGAGATAAAAAATTGGAGAGCTTCAAACCACTCAAAATATTCATGAATGCTCTACAACCAGTTATTATTGTAGGTACAAGTAGTCGTTCTTATTTCTTGATTCCAATCTAAATTTGCCTGCGGCCCAAGTTGCAGTGGGGATGGGAATACCTTTCTGGCAAATACCTGGTATATGGATTTGCCAACAGTTGACTCTTTAAAATTTATATGTTCCAAGCTGTTATATCTATATTGTTGTCCTTTAGAAATTACTGATAGGAGTATTAAACTGCCCTCTCCTTTATATACTAGCTTTCTTTCTACTTGTAAGCCTTCACTGACTCCTCTAATATGAGTCTTTACTGATAGGAGTATCCACTAAACTTTCACTCACTGAGTGTGCTGGAAGCCTTCACTGACTGAATGTGCATTCATTACAATCACCAAGTTGAACTAATGTTGTTCAGGCTTGTATCAAAATGAAAAAAAAAAATCATATATGATACTCAGTTTATGTACTCTCTTTTGGATGTATTAAACTCTGTGTGTTTGCCTTTGGTATTAAAAATAATATAAAGATTGTAGATGGAATTTCAATTTCTGAATTAAACTCTGTGTGTACTTATAATATGATACTCCCAGACCTTGCATTTATAATGTCTGAAAGTTAGTTACCTACTAGGATCTTCTTCACCACAGTCATCGCTATCCTGTTTGGTACCATCTTCTTTAAGCTCGGTAAGAAAGTGTAAGTTACCTACATCGAATTGATTGCCAAACTTTTCTCGATACCAATTCTTGATAGAAGCATTACCTGACATATGTGTCTGTAACCTTTTTTTTTGGCAGGAACAAGCAGCAAGATTTGCTCAATTTTTTCAGCTCTGTCCTATGCATATGCTCAGGTATAACATGATATAATGGTTGAATTGGTATAACATGATATAATGGTTGATTTTATGTTTATTTTTGTAGTTTCCTGGGAGAAAGGGTTGCTCTATCAGCGAAATTGACGAAATGAGACGGGAGCTGGCCAAATTTATACCTGGATATTGTTAGTGAAGACCGTATGTAAAAGATGACGCATTAGAAAATTTCGAAAGTATTGTAAATTTATGTTATGAACTTTGAGACTGAAATAATATTAGTGTAGTTCAATGATGGCATTTTGAATGATTATGAAATAAAAGATATTTTGTTGATGTTAAGTATTAATTTTCTTCTTCTTTATTTTTCTTATATGGGATAATTGTACACAAAATACAAATTGTGGAATACGGATGCAAAAATTAGTGCTATAAAAATAATGGAATTTACGAATAAAAGTCATCTTTTGTCCATAAAGATGACGTATAAAAGTCATCTTTTATAAATAAAGATGACATGTATTGAGATGTCATTGATTTTTATGATAAATGTAATATTTTTTTAAAGAAAGATGACGTATAGAAGTCATCTTTTGTACATAAAAATGATACGTAAAAGTCATCTTTTGTAAAAAAAAAGATGATGCATAGAAGTCATCTTTTATAAATAAAAATGACACATGTTTAGTTGTCATTGATTTTGCATGATAAAAGTCATCTAATATAAGTAAAGATAACACATAAAAGTCATCTTTTCTAAATAACGATGACACATAAAGTCATCTTTTATAAATAAAGATGACGTGTGTTGAACTGTCATTGATTTCTAATGATAAAGATGACCCCTCCATAGATAACGGCCAAACAAATGTCATTAATTAACATATTTGGCCGTCATTGTTATCTATTTTTGTAGTAGTGTGTCTAGACGTATTAGGGTTTATCTACAAGCCATCAGTCTCTTATGGTCAAGAACAAACCTAGTGTCTTAATCTCAAGCAAGTAATAATAATTACAAGATGTCAGACCATCAGATATTGAATAGTAAGACATCCTATACATTTTATATACAGATGATCATGAAGCTAGTCGTATAAAATGTGAGGACTAGCAAGAGTTTTAGTCATACATGATCAACCCTAGGATTTATCAATCTTGTTACAGCCCTTAGGCAGACAAGAAATATAAGTATTCAACACAAGCTAACACTTGCTCGGCGGCTAAACGCCTCAAAAGAATAATTTACAATAGAGTGGTAGAGCAAAATAAACCTACTCGTTGCCAGGGTTACGTCTAGTATTTACCATCTGGCTGGAAGGCTGGAAGATCCTCGGTTGCTGCTCCAAAATCTGGCCATATAAAACCAGCTAGGTTAGACCCCAGAAAGAGCAAGTGCCACAAGGAAGGCTTCACTTAAGAACTAAAACCAGCATGTCAGAACATATAACAAGAATGAAAATAGGAAAACATAAAATGTAAATAAGGTAACAAATAACGAGAGGACGGGAAACTATTCCGGAAGCCAAGTTACAATCATTAAACCAAATAAGGACCAGGGTTGTAACCCTTCGCCTGAACAGAACCGGGTCTCTAGCCATTTATTGCTAAGAGTAAAGCGTAAGCAAGCATGTCCTGAGATAGCCATGTACTGGATCTAGACAAGACTAGACAGGATTGGACTTCATCCAACATTCACGGCCAAGCAAAAGTATGGCTTGATACTTTAACTAACTAGGGTTATCAAAAGCCTAGTTACTAGCAAGATGCAATGAGATGTTCTGGCAGTCACAAGCCCTGCAGCTATCCAGGTAATCTAGGCGAGGTTCATGTAACCAAGTCAGGCCAAATTGAGTTAGAATATGGAAAGGTCCCACGGTCGGCTTAGAAATATTGCACGATGGCTTTCAAAATGACACTCGATCCTTCGTCCCGTGGCTTGGGAGAAGAAAAGTTAGTCTTCACCAAAAAGCTATGAATTAGCCTAATTCATAGGCGTCGCCCGCATAAATTCTTGATAAAGCATGCACGGTTCCAACGTTTGAGGCTTGGCATAGTCTTCGCTCGCCCCACGGGTTAAGTTGTATCGTACGGCTTGTGACATAAGTCTAGAAACCCAAGAACATGGTTGTTCAAAGTCGAACGCGTGCACGGCACGTTCCCATGATGCAAGGCTTGATGCAGTCTTTGCTCGTCAAGTTGTTGCACGGTTAAGTTAGGCAAGTTATGTTAGGCTATCAGAGTAGTAGTAAGCATGATCCTACGAGTTCTACGACTGGGAATAACCGCATAGTCTTACGGTCTCAAGGCCTGTCATATAGAGTATGACTTGGGCAGTAGTGTCACATAGAGTTCAAGTTGGTTTATGGCACGATGTTATGGACTTAGTGTTTTTAAGGCACAGGCCATGGTTGATTAAATTGAGTTGGAAGGAGGTCTTTCAAATAGTCGTTCTTGAGTCGAATAAAATAATAGGGCAAGAAGGAAGAATGCTCGCGACCATTGGTCGTCGAGGCGGTCTCGGATGTGAGAAGTGTTGAACTTGGCCCTGAGAGAGATGGTAACATTAGAAAAAGAATGACTGTTGTCACGACCCGCTACCCAAATTGTTGGGCCAGGCCGAGTCATGCCCAGCCTACGTTGAGATAAAACGTAGTAAGCTGTTCTAAAGACAACAGGATAAGACTAAATGTACTAACAGTTCTATAAGTGAAGAAGAATCATAAATGCTCCAAACATAAAAGTCATCGTATAAAGTAAACGTCCAAGTACAAGTAAACTGAAATGTAAAACTGGATACATGTCCAGTTACAAAATGATGTAGTCTAATACATGTCTACTCTCAAAAGTCTAAGTAAACAAAAGACAACTAGGCGAGGTTCCCTGCAGGAACATCCTCGTAAAGCAGAGCCGGGTCCTCGGCAGTAACTCCATAGTATGTGTCGCAAAGTAAATCCTCCTCAGTAAGGACACCTACAACGTTATCCTGTCAGGACGAGAGCAAGTACTAAATCTAGCAAACTAGCATATGAAACATGGAAATGAACATGAGAGGAATAACTGGAAAGCATGGCATCACTCAATCTATCATGGCAAGGACACATATGTCATAGAGACAGATGTATATGTAATATTTAAAACTGTAGCAAGTACGTGATCGGTCAATAGATGTACAATGTATCGAGGTACAAAGTAAATAAAATATACATATGTACAAGTAAAACAAGCGATAGATGTACATACGTACAAATACAGCTGGTGCGCCTACGACAAGGTATACATAAAATGTCAACCTTGCTCGGTACGTACGTACGAGTAAGGGGCATGATCACGTACGCTACTAACAGTTTCCCCATAACCCATATCCTAATCATGTGAGAGATACATCAAGACTGTTCTAAGCATGGTAGTAACTGAAAGTACAACATGTAGAGATCTAACTTGCTACCCCAAGGATCAGCATTCAACATGGTGGGGTTTGCAGTTCATTTTTGTGACAATATGTAAAGTTCGTAGAAAGTACTTGCCTCTAGCAAAGCAAAACAAAACAAGCCGCGATAACAATGCTATGGATGTCCAGTAACTCGTCGCTGTAGAAGTAAAATATAATAACTTAGTTTTACACTAAGCTAAAACACTAGGACACTAATTGGTGAAATACGACTTGTGACTGGACACCTAGCCAAAATAATGACTTGGCATAGGAGACCAATGTGGGGTGAAACACTATGTTAACTAACTTTCTAGGGTCTTTATACTAGTGAGGGATGTGGTTCAACACGACTAAAACTCCAAATAACACAAAAAGCTACAAGTCGTAATTAATCAATAAATAAATCAAAAGATCATTGTGTTCTAACAATTTTAGAGATAGGCAAAAAGCCTAGTTTTTCTTAAAGTAAAGTACTAAAGTGATCCTTGTTAATCATAGAAATTTATTATAATTTTTCTGGTATTTATTAACCAGTACAAGTATTTTATAAAAATCAGTTTTCCTAAGTATACAGAAAGTGGGTTTTGGTTTCACATGCCAAACTAGTGGCAAAACAGTAAATTAAATACTACAAAATTTATACTAAATTAGCTAACTTAACATAGTATCTAAAAACTATTTTTCCATAATTTTAGCAATACTTTAAGTATTTTAGAAAATCAAAAACAGCAATGCACACAATAATTAATTATCTGCGTATTTTGTCCATGTATATAATTTGAACCAAAGTTCAAATACAGGACCTAAGGCCATGAATCAAGTCCAATATGACTTGTACAGGTCTTGAATGTGTGAAAACACATTTGAGCCCAAATACCCATGCTAGGCTTGGACACCAAATGGTTGCAGTAATTTAAATACAATAAAAATATAATTTGGTAATAGACAAAATAAATATTATTATCTTAATAAGGTAAAGTTATGCATATAGAAAATATACCTACATATGTTTTTAGAAGTACATATATATATATGTAAGGAAAAATACTTAATTTATAAGGTATATATATATGTATAAATATATAAATATATATACATATATAGGAAAATACTTAACAATAAAGTGTATATATATATTAATATATATATACATGAAAATATATACATATATACATAATACATACATATATGAATATATATATATATATATAAATACAAACATATTTATATAAAATTTACTAACTATAAAATATATACATATATATATAAAATACTGTCAAAAGCAGTATATACACATATATATATATATACTAATATATATATATACATATATATATAAATATATATATATAAAACTGAAAAAGAAAAAGAAAAAGAAAAGAAACAGAAAAGAAAAGAAGACAGAAAGGAGGGGGGGCTCGAACCCTGTCCTCAGGAAGGGGGGGTGTTTTGATCACTGCGCGCTGGCCAGTGGGCCAGCGGCCCGCTGTGTTAGGAATAGGTTTTAGGTTAGTTATATTTAGTTTCGAATTAATTAACATATAAAAAAAAATATAAAAACCATCCTGTGTCCTGACAGTTAAGGACACGGGTATCAACGTGTCTTCGCTTAGCACGACACGTACGACACGAGTTTCGTGTGTCCTCGTCTGCGTTCGTGTTCGCCAGGACACGGCGAACATTTTTTGACCCAACACGAGACACGCACGACACGTCGTGACACTTGCAACTTACGTGTCCGGCCGTCGTAGGGGGGTTCGATGGTGCTGGCGGAGGAGACGTCGGGGTCAGGGCGCTCCGGTGGCGACGTGTTTGTCTCACTGCGGCAAACCTTGTGACGGTGGTGGTAGGGGGTGGCGTTCGTCGTAGGGGCGGTGCTCGGGTGTAGCCGGAGATAGGGTTTCGGTAGGGGAAAAGTGGAGGTGATGGTGGCGTGGGCGGTCGTGGTGGGGTGTAGAGCTAGGGTTTTGACTGGCGGAGAGTGGGGAGTGTTTTATAGGGAAAGAGGGCGGTCGATAAGTCGGTCGGGCAGCCGGAAATGGCGGGGGCTGCCCGTCGGCGTGGCGGTCGTCGGTCGGGGGGGGTAGGTTTAGGATTTGCAAAACGAACCCTAGAGTTTAGGAAATTGCATAAGGGTCCTAGCAGTGTCTAAGTGCAAAATTATATTTGCATAATCCATCCCGCACTGTTTATGTGCAAAAGAAATTTGCACGTAACAATTGGAAAATTGCAAACCAATATATTAACAATTCTAATAATTACAAAACAGTATTAAAACAATTCTAATAATTGCAAATTGATATTAAAACATTTAAATAAATTACAATCAATATTTTTATATTTTAAAACTCATTAAAAATCATTTAAGGCTATAAATGACATTAAAATTTAATTAACACTAAATAAAAATGAATCTGAAAATCAGGGGCTTACAAGTCTTCCCTCCTTGAAAAATTTCGTCCTCAAAATTCACAAGGATTGAAGACCCGACAATATTCTAACATAGCAAGCAATGCAATAAAATGACTAAGGCTGCGATCGAAACAAACCTCTAGGGTATCAAGCGGGAACGGGTGGTTCCCTCGCAGCGGTTGGGTCGAACAAGTAGGGGTATCTCTCCCTCATGTCCGACTCCCTCTCCCAAGTAGATTCACCTGGGGAGTGACGGCTCCAAGCTACTCGTACTAGGGGTATAACCTTGTTCCTCAGCCTCTTTTCCCTCCTGTCTAATATCTCCACTGGCTGCTCAGAAACTGTAAGGCTCGGTCCTACCTCCAACTCTGAATGATCTAGCACATGACTGGGGTCTGGAACATATCTCCTCAGCTGAGATACGTGAAAGACGTCGTGAACTCCTGCTAGGTTGGGTGGAAGTGCAACCCTGTAAGCTACCTCTCCGATCCTGCCAAGTACCTCGAACGGCCCGATGTATCTGGGGCTCAGCTTCCCTCCTCGTCCGAACCGGATCGTCCCTCGAGTAGGTGATATCTTCACTAGCACCATATCACCGTCTGCGAACTCCATCGGCCTGCGACTAGCATCAGCCCAGTGTTTCTGCCTGTCCTGAGCTACTCTGAGCCTGTCTCTGATCATCCCGACTTTCTCTGCTGCATCCGTGATCATCTCTGGCCCGACCATAACTCTGTCTCCGACATCATCCCAAAAGAGCGGTGTGCGACATCGTCGTCCATATAGCGCCTCGAAAGGAGACATACCAATACTGGCCTGGTAGCTGTTGTTGTATGAAAACTCTACCAAGTGCAGATGGCTCTCCCATGATCCTCCGAAGTCCAGCACGCAAGTCCTCAGCATATCCTCCAGTGTCTGTATCGTCCTCTCGGACTACCCATCTATCTGCGGGTGGTACGTCGTACTGAACTTGAGCCTACTGCCCAACTCCTCCTGCAAGCTCCTCCAGTAGTAGGATGTGAATCTACTGTCTCTGTCTGACACGATGCTCACCGGCACTCCGTGTAGGCAAACTATCTGCTGCATGTATAGCTCCGCCAACTTCTCGGTGGAAAGCCCCACCTTGAAGGGTATGAAGTGCGCACACTTCGTCAGCCTGTCTACGATGACCCAGATGGCATCCTTCCCTCCTTGGGAACGAGAAAGCCCTGAAATGAAGTCCATCGTAATATGTTCCCACTTCCACTCAGGAATGGGTAACGGCTGCAACAAACCAGCTGGCCTCTGGCGCTCCGCCTTGACCTGCTGGCAAACTAGGCATCTCGAGATGAAACGCGATACATCCCTCTTCATCCCGTGCCACCAAAGATGTTCCCGCAAGTCACGGTACATCTTGTTAGCACCAGGGTGAATAGAATATCTCGATCGGTGCCTCGCCTGTAAGACTGCCTCTACCAGCTCTCCCTTCGGCACGCACAATCGGCTGCCATGCCTCAGGGATCCATCCTCTGCTATAGTGAAGTCATCCAGCAATCCAGCTAATGCCTGGGGTCGAAGTCTGCGAAGGCTCTCATCTGTAGACTGTGCCTCCCAGATCTGCTCTATCAAACCTGACTGAATGTCAAGCGCCATTATCTGTATCACTGATCCTGGCCGAACTAGCTCAATACCGAGCTTCTCCAGATCCTCCCGTAAATGCCGATCAATCATCAGATACCATGCCATCGGATGCCTGTTCAGCGTATCCGCCACCACATTTGCCTTCCCGGGGTGATACTGTAAATCGATGTCGAAGTCCTTCATCAACTCCAACCATCGTCTTTGCCTCATGTTCAGCTCTTTCTGCGTGAACACATACTTCAAGCTTTTGTGGTCAGTAAAGATTTCCACACGCTCTCCGTATAAGTAATGTTTCCATAACTTGAGTGCAAAGATCACCGCAGCTAACTCTAGGTCATGGGTAGGATAATTCCTCTCATGAGTCCGCAATTGCCTAGTTGTATAAGCAATTACTTTCCCATGCTGCTGTAGAACACATCCTAGCCCCTTCCCAGAAGCATCACTGTAAATGGTGAAACCTCCAGAACCTGAAGGTAAAGTCAGAACTGGAGCGGTCGTCAGTCTCTTCTTCAGCTCCTCAAATGCTGTATGGCAGTTCTTTGACCAAATGTACTCTGCGTCCTTCCGCGCAGCTTCGTCATAGGTTCAGCTATCCTAGCAAAGTCCTGGACGAACTTTCTGTAATAGCCTGCTAAACCCAGAAAGCTCCTGATCTCTAAAACTGACGTCGGAGCCTTCCACGTCTCAACTGCAGCAATCTTCCTGGGATCCACCGAGATTCCATCTCCAGTGACTATATGGCCGAGAAACTCCACTCGGTCTAAAAAGAACTCACACTTCGGCAATTTGGCAAACAATCTCTCCTGCCTCAGAATTCCCAAAACTATCCGCAAGTGCTCTGTATGCTCTTCCGGCGTCTTCGAGTATATCAGGATGTCGTCGATAAACACCACGACGAACTTATCCAGATATTGGTGAAATGTCTTATTCATCAAGTTCATAAAGACAGCTGGCGCATTTGTGAGACCAAATAGCATCACCAGAAACTCGTACTGCCCGTACTTCGTGTTGAATGCCGTCTTCTGGATGTCTGCTGGCCTAACCTTCACCTGGTGGTACCCGGATCTCAAGTCTATCCTGGAAAACACCTTCGCCCCGCTCAATTGGTCGAACAAATCATCTATCCTGGGCAGAAGATATTTGTTCTTGATGGTGATGGCATTCAAGGCCCGGTAATCAATACACAACCGGACTGTACCATCCTTCTTAGGCACAAAGAGCACTGGCGCTCCCCATGGAGAAGCACTGGATCGAATGAAACCCTTTTTCAACAGGTCATCAATCTGCTCTTTCATCTCTATGGCCTCCTTGGGATTCACTCTATAGCAAGCCCGGGATACTGGTGATGAACTCGGCACTAAATCTATAGTGAACTCCACATCTCTGTCAGGCCGAAGTCCTGGAAGATCCTCTGGGAATACAACCATAAACTCCCTAATGATAGGGTGTGGCGGTGTTGCGTCCCCGACTGTCGCACAACAGTTCGGCTCTAGGCTGATCTCCGGCCCTGTCCTCCTGACACTGAATGGTGCTGTGCCTGGGGGACTGAACAAAATACTACCCTCATGGCAATCTATAGATGCATGGGCATAGCTAAGCCAGTCCATCCCCAATATGATATCATAACCGGGGAGTGGCATCACAAAGAATCGCCCTCTGAACTCTCTTCCGACTATAAAAATAGAACATCCATAGATAGATCTAATAGGCACTGGTCCTCCTCCCGTCATCACTCTACTAATCTCCGCAGTAGGTGTAGCTACTAGATGATGTTTATGCATAAACTCTAATGATAGGAAGCTATGAGATGCACCAGAATCAAACAAACATACAGCTAGAAAAGTATGCAAATAAACATGACCTGTGATGACGTCAGCTAAGTAATCCGACTCCGAAACCTGCTCCGGCTCCGGCTCAATGGCTAGACTATAAACCCTTCCCTGAGGTCCCTTCTGCTGCTGCAGATGCTGCCCGAACCTCTGCTGCTGAGTCGGGAGCGGTCCTCTTGTCTTCGCTACTGGGCATTCCCGTATCATGTGGGTGGCAGACCCACAAACTAAGCACTGCTTCAGCCTCTTCCTGCAGATGGAGTAATCGTGCCCTGGTCTTCCGCAGAAAGAACATATAGCTCCCTTCTGCTGCTGCTGACGGGGTCCCGAGGCTCGAACTGGCGGGGTCTGATGATGTGGTATAGGGGGACGGTAAGTCTGCTGGGGTGGCGTCGGCGCTCTCTGCTGGAAAGCCTGACGCTTGGACGATCCCTCATGATGTACAGGAGCCGGCCTTTTGCATGACAGAAGACGCTCCTCAATACTCCGGGCCAACTCTAGGCTCTGGTAGTAGTCAGTCGTACCGTTCGCCACTATAAGGATGCCAATATCTGGAACTAGACCATGGCAAAACCTACGGGTCATCTCCTCTGGATCAGCAACCAGACTAGGAGCAAAACAGCTCAAGCGACTAAACTCTCCCGCATAGTCATCAACAGAAGGTTCCCCTGCTAGATGTTCTGGAATCGTAGCCCCATGGCTAATCTAGCAGTGGTCGAGAAGAATTTCTTCTTGAACTGGGTCTTGAACTGGTCCCAGGTGGCTCTACCTCTCGCGAACAATGGCTCATTCCTGAACCAGACTCCGGCTAAGTCTATCAGCAGAAATCCTGCTGCCTCGACCTGAAGGTCATCCGGCATCCTAACTCCCAGAAGCATCCTCTCTACAGAATCTAGCCAGTCATCAGCTACTACTATGCCCTCAGTCCCTGAGAACTCCTTGGGATTCAGACCCATGAAGTCCTTGACCGTCCCCGTTCTCTGCCGTGGCTCTACATGTGGTGGGACCACGGGACGTCCCTCAGAATGCTCCATGCTCTGGCGGAGTAGGGTAGTCTGCTCCTGATGGGTTGTTAGGAACCCCTGGATCAGTGTGAGCAGCTGGGTCCCGTCGAGAGTGACGGAAGCCTGGGTGGGTATAGTGATAGGGGGTGGTGGAAGTATCGGGTCCTGCCGGGACTGGGATGTGGAAGGTGGTATCTGGGTCTGTGGATCTGTGGAGTGGGGGAATGTGGTAGGTGGAGGTGTATCAGTCAACTGGTCAGCTGACTGGATATGGAGGGCCCCATTCTCGGGGGTAACATACTGGGATGAACGAGTAAGCACCATCTAAATTGCATAAAAAGACTTATAAGGACTTGTTTAAAGTAAGCAATCATATGCAAGAAAAATCTAATTATAATAGCAAACATGTGATGTATTTCCTATGTTGCAATCCTAGCATTCCTCTAAGTGTTCTAAGCGTCTTCCTAATGTTGTCTAATTACCATAAGTTCCTAATTGCAGGCATGCTTGGTACAATAACGTAACCAAACAGTTTAGTCGGGACCTGCATGGGCCACCACTAAAAACATGTCACGACCCGCTACCCAAATTGTTGGGCCAGGCCGAGTCATGCCCAGCCTACGTTGAGATAAAACGTAGTAAGCTGTTCTAAAGACAACAGGATAAGACTAAATGTACTAACAGTTCTATAAGTGAAGAAGAATCATAAATGCTCCAAACACAAAAGTCATCGTATATAGTAAACGTCCAAGTACAAGTAAACTGAAATGTAAAACTGGATACATGTCCAGTTACAAAATGATGTAGTCTAATACATGTCTACTCTCAAAAGTCTAAGTAAACAAAAGACAACTAGGCGAGGTTCCCTGCAGGAACATCCTCGTAAAGCAGAGCCGGGTCCTCGACAGTAACTCCATAGTATGTGTCGCAAAGTAACTCCTCCTCAGTAAGGACACCTACAACGTTATCCTGTCAGGACGGGAGCAAGTACTAAATCTAGCAAACTAGCATATGAAACATGGAAATGAATATGAGAGGAATAACTGGAAAGTATGGCATCACTCAATCTATCATGGCAAGGACACATATGTCATAGAGACAGATGTATATGTAATATTTAAAACTGTAGCAAGTACGTGATCGGTCAATAGATGTACAATGTACCGAGGTACAATGTAAATAAAATGTACATACGTACAAGTAAAACAAGCGATAGATGTACATACGTACAAATACAGCTGGTGTGCCTACGACAAGGTATACATAAAATGTCAACCTTGCTCGGTACGTACGTACGAGTAAGGGGCATGATCACGTACGCTACTAACAGTTTCCCCATAACCCATATCCTAATCATGTGAGAGATACATCAAGACTGTTCTAAGCATGGTAGTAACTGAAAGTACAACATGTAGAGATCTAACTTGCTACCCCAAGGATCAGCATTCAACATGGTGGGGTTTGCAGTTCATTTTTGTGACAATATGTAAAGTTCATAGAAAGTACTTGCCTCTAGCAAAGCAAAACAAAACAAGCTGCGATAACAATGCTATGGATGTCCAGTAACTCGTCGTTGTAGAAGTAAAATATAATAACTTAGTTTTACACTAAGCTAAAACACTAGGACACTAATTGGTGAAACACGACTTGTGACTGGGCACCTAGCCAAAATGATGACTTGGCATAGGAGACCAATGTTGGGTGACACACTATGTTAACTAACTTTCTAGGGTCTTTATACTAGTGAGGGATGGGGTTCAACACGACTAAAACTCCAAATAACATAAAAAGCTACAAGTCATAATTAATCAATAAATAAATCAAAAGATCATTGTGTTCTAACAATTTTAGAGATAGGCAAAAAGCCTAGTTTTTCTTAAAGTAAAGTACTAAAGTGATCCTTGTTAATCATAGAAATTTATTATAATTTTTCTAGAATTTATTAACCAGTACAAGTATTTTATAAAAATCAGTTTTCCTAAGTATACAGAAAGTGGGTTTTGGTTTCACATGACAAACTAGTGGCAAAACAGTAAATTAAATACTACCAAATTTATACTAAATTAGCTAACTTAACATAGTATCTAAAAACTATTTTTCCATAATTTTAGCAATACTTTAAGTATTTTAGAAAATCAAAAACAGCAATGCACACAATAATTAATTATCTGCGTATTTTGTCCATGTATATAATTTGAACCAAAGTTCAAATACAGGACCTAAGGCCATGAATCAAGTCCAATATGACTTGTACAGGTCTTGAATGTGTGAAAACACATTTGAGCCCAAATACCCATGCTAGGCTTGGACACCAAATGGTTGCAGTAATTTAAATACAATAAAAATATAATTTGGTAATAGACAAAATAAATATTATTATCTTAATAAGGTAAAGTTATGCATATAGAAAATATACCTACATATGTCTTTAGAAGTACATATATATATATATGTAAGGAAAAATACTTAATTTATAAGGTATATATATATATGTATAAATATATATACATATATAGGAAAATACTTAACAATAAAGTGTATATATATATTAATATATATACATGAAAATATATACATATATACATAATACATACATATATGAATATATATATAAATACAAACATATTTATATAAAATTTACTAACTATAAAATATATACATATATATATAAAATACTGTCAAAAGCAGTATATACACATATATATATACTAATATATATATATATACATATATATATAAATATATATATAAAACTGAAAAAGAAAAAGAAAAAGAAAAGAAACAGAAAAGAAAAGAAGACAGAAAGGAGGGGGGCTCGAACCCTGTCCTCAGGAAGGGGGGGTGTTTTGATCACTGCGCGCTGGCCAGTGGGCCAGCGGCCCGCTGTGTTATGAATAGGTTTTAGGTTAGTTATATTTAGTTTCGAATTAATTAACATATAAAAAAAATATAAAAACCATCCTGTGTCCTGACAGTTAAGGACACAGGTATCAGCGTGTCTTCGCTTAGCACGACACGTACGACACGAGTTTTGTGTGTCCTCGTCTGCGTTCGTGTTCGCCAGGACACGACGAACATTTTTCGACCCAACACGAGACACGCACGACACGTCGTGACACTTGCAACTTACGTGTCCGGCCGTCGTAGGGGGGTTCGATGGTGCTGACGGGCGGAGGAGACGTCGGGGTCAGGGCGCTCCGGTGGCGACGTGTTCGCCTCACTGCGGCGAACCTTGTGACGGTGGTGGTAGGGGGTGGCGTTCGTCGTAGGGGCGGCGCTCGGGTGTAGCCGGAGATAGGGTTCCGGTGGAGGAAAAGTGGAGGTGATGGTGGCGTGGGCGGTCGTGGTGGGGTGTAGAGCTAGGGTTTTGACTGGGGGAGAGTGGGGAGTGTTTTATAGGGAAAGAGGGCGGTCGATAAGTCGGTCGGGCAGCCGGAAATGGCGGGGGCTGCCCGTCGGCGTGGCGGTCGTCGGTCGGGGGGGTAGGTTTAGGATTTGCAAAACGAACCCTAGAGTTTAGGAAATTGCATAAGGGTCCTAGCAGTGTCTAAGTGCAAAATTATATTTGCATAATCCATCCCGCACTGTTTATGTGCAAAAGAAATTTGCACATAACAATTGGGAAATTGCAAACCAATATATTAACAATTCTAATAATTACAAAACAGTATTAAAACAATTCTAATAATTGCAAATTGATATTAAAACATTTAAATAAATTACAAATCAATATTTTTATATTTTAAAACTCATTAAAAATCATTTAAGGCAATAAATGACATTAAAATTTAATTAACACTAAATAAAAATAAATTTGAAAATTAGGGGCTTACAACTGTGTAAGACGTTAGTTCGAGTTGAGTCTTGCATGGTCATTGGGCAACTTGTCGACAAAGTAAAAGTTTCCTCGAGCGGCATCCCTGGGCTACGGAATCGTTTCGGCCTAGGAGAAAACACGATATAGCCGAGCTGGGGGTACCACTCAGGTTATTTAGGAACTTTCAGCGGGGCTCGCTACTTGTGCTGAAAGGGTCGCCGAATAACAAAGCTCTAAGTCCATGATAGCTTGTGGTGCTAGTGACCTTTCATATAGATGGGCCGGCACGGGTGACAATCCGCAAGTGTGCCTTTGGATTAAGTCGAGTTGAATAGGTGCACGATCAGAAGATAATGTTTGGGGCATAAGATTTGGCTGCAACGTGGACACCGTTCTTCGGCACGGGATGTGGTGTCGAGTTTTAAGTTGTTGGCATAGAGTTGCATAAGTTTGGGTTTGAGTCGTTCGAGTTTAAGTCAAGAAGTGCCGCAATATAGAGTTTGTTGTGTGACACTAAGTTCACAAGTCTTGATTGAGTCGGTCGGTGATTAAAGCGGCAAGGGCCGCGAGGTGGCAATACGATTATATCACACTGAGTTGTGAGGCACGACCTCAATATGGACTTCTAGCACGATCACATGGAAATTGTGTACTTTCGTGTAGTTGCGTCTCTGAGTATAGGCCAAATGGCAAACACGACTTGATAAGTTGATGTTGTTGACACGAGAAGGGTCTAAGAGTCAAAGTATAAGTTGCTAGTGCAAGGCACGGAGATGGTCTAGAGACACAAAACAGGCCGAGAGTCTGTCCTAAAACTGATCCTAAGGCAAGAGTAGAAAGACAATCGTAAAGGGATTATGTTGCACAAAGTAAATGAACGTGTTAGTTTTGTATGGGTGGGCGAGGAGATCATTCCACCAGTACAGTTGAGTACTGACACCTACACAGTTTTTATGTGCAGGCACAGGTAGAAGCTCGTGGCACGGAGCTCGCTTGGATGCATCGAGGCACAGAGTTCCTTGATGATTCGAGGCATGCGGCCGCGTGGAGTCCGGACTTATACGGGACATAATGTATGGACATCGCCTATTTAAAGTGTCACGACCCGCACCCGGAGTAAGGGCACGAGTGCGTGGCAGCGTCCCAGCCTACGCCGCAGAAAGGACGTAGAACGCTGTCTAGGTCTACTATCTAACAACAGTTATAATATCAAAACCTATCGAGAATGGTCAACTCCGAATGGAGGACAAAAAGTGACAATATAATATACTCAATCACAAACTCTAAGAAAGATAGATGATACCGAAAGATAAAGTCAACAAGATATAAAATATCATCCAAAAGATCCAACACAGAAATAATACAAGTCTAGAGTCAACAATTTCTAATACAAATACTAAAATAATAATAAGGCAAAATATAATCTGGAGACAAAGTCCAGTACCAAACTAAACCAGCTAAGCTACTCTAAAGCCCCATCGGCTGGAGCTAACCCTTGCTGAACTAGGGTCTCCAAGTCTAGGCCAACTACGTCATGAGGACCGTAGTAGGTAGGACACTCGTCCTCGCCATAATCTGTAAAATTTTGTCAACATATCCAGTCAGGATGGAACGAGCACAAATCTCCAATAACAGTTCTAGTTAGACGATATTGAAAATATAGCAGTAAATAGAGAAAATATACAAGGTAAAGTAATGAGTACATGAATCATGGTGAGACATATCAAGACTGTAAATGCATGTAAGAGCAGGAGAACGGTGTATATCATGTACAGGAATCATGAACTACTATCTATGTGAGTTTAGCACTAGTTTCAACATGTGATCGGCTTAGGAACATGATACAAGATTTGGCCTAGTTAATCATACGTGCGGTGGATGATTAACATTATTCAAGATTCAAGGATTGATACAAGGCGGGTATTGATCACACATCTACGCTAATACCCCCGCCCCTGACTAGTATAGTGGATCCAACCATAACATGTTATGACACGTATACCCTAAGAAGGTCGCGAGCCTTCACAGGAATCGTGTCTACACAATGCACGAGAAACAAGGAGTCTTGCACAGGGTATACCATGGAGTACAAGGAATAACATCTCATGACGGAATCGAAAAAAATACCAATCCGTGTGAACAATGTGTCAAGAGAACCAGGATATCTACACTAAATACAAGAAAAATGGACAATATCATAAAAAAAATACTATCAGAGAATGTACTCGCTTGAGATCCGATAGGAATATATCAACAGTGTAATCTGGCTCAGAGTGAAGTCACGGACCTAAAGATGAGATACATAAGTTTAATTAGGGTTTAATAGTGTACGACATAATTTCTAGTATATGATATGCAATCTAGGTCAAACTCAGTCATACTAAGTCACACCAAGCCAAACTAAGTCACACTAGGTCAATCTAAGTCAAACAAGGTCAAACTAAGTCATAATAGGCCTAACAAAGTCAAACTAGGTCAAAGCAAGTCAAACTGGGTCGATTTAAGTCAAAGGTTGACTTATAGTTGACTTTTGGTCAACTGGTCAACTCTGGTCAACCCTTGGTCAACTCTAGGTCAAACTTGACTAACATTGACTAACAGTTGACTTTGGTCAACTGGTCAACTCTGGCCAAGTTCTTGTCAATTCTAGGCTACGGTTGACTTCTGGTTGACTTTTGGTCAAAATAGTCAACTGTGGTCAACCGAGGTCAAAACTAGTCTAAGTCCACTATTTCTAACCATTACCAACCATAATATCCTAATTATAACTATATCTTAAACATGTTAAACTCATATCTTAGTTATAGGTATTACCTTAACTCTTATCCCATTACCCTACCATGGTAAACTCGTTACCTTAGCCTCTAACCCATACCCTTGCCTACATTACCCTCACCCTACTTATCCTTCAATACCCGACTAAGGTGTTCTAACACTCTACCCGCGTATCTCGATACCATATCTTGGTATCTTGATACCTTACCTTGGTTATAAGGTAAACTCATTTACCTTAAAGGTAAAGGTGAATCTCATTTACCTTGAGATACTAACTTGAGTATCCTGTGATACCCAATATTCTAAGACCTCACTCATAGTATCCTAAGATACTAAGATAAGATACTAACTATCTATAGGTTTCCAACATCTAGACACTAGTTAATACTAACATATTATAGGTATCTAACATATCAAAATCTAACCAATACTCAACTAACAATATTCTAACATATAACTTCTAACCATCTATTCTAACTTAGAAACCTAACACAACTAACATCCACTAACTAATATCTAACCATAACGTATATGTATATATATCCATCTCTAACTCTAACCAACTTAACATATGTCATCTCTAACTAACAATAACATAGACTAACACAACTAACTATCTAACTTATATAAGATATCATTATCTAACTTCTAAGATACCTCTAACCCCTACATAGATTCTAACATAACCACTAACATACTAACATATCCATACATATAACATCTAAATTTCTCTCCACTCCAATACTAACACACACACTAACACATATACCAAATCTACCTCCCTCTCTTCTAACACACCCACACACATCTATATACAAACACACTACCACTCAACCAAATCACAAATCATTCAACAAACCACACTAGCCTCAAGTCAAATAGGATGGCATGATCCTTCCAACTCTCTCACCTTCATAACACACACTACACTACCATCTATACAACATCAAACACACACTAGCACATATCCTCTATCAATCTTACTTCTCTCCACTAACCACACACATCCTTATCTCATTCAAAAAGACATACTATACTAACATATATTACATAACAATAATATATATATATATATATATATATATATATATATATATATACATACATATATGTACTATATCATACATATTCTTGACAACCTATGATACCTATATTCACATGATATCCATACTACATAGGCTCAGGTTACACAAAATGTCTATGTCGTATAGTCACTCTTCTACTTAAAACTAATATTGTACCAATTAGGCATTCTAGGATTAAAGTATGTTGTATCCTTTCGTATTAGCTTTCCAAAATTTCAAACATATCGCATTTTCGTGTCCGAAAGCTCCCGAAATCGCGAAAACACCGAAACACGTTCGTCTTTCGTACAGCTGACACTCAAACAGTTCTACAGAAAGTTCTAGAACGAATTTTGCCTATTAATATATATTTGGAAAGCTAACTTCGATACGGTTCTTTAAAAAAATAGAAGATAAATCGGAGTTCTTAGCTAAAAGTTATGACATTTCTAAGTTGCTCTGGCTACTAAAAACGTGGATAAAATTATGCCGAATTTGGGTTATTTTGGACAAAAGAAACACATGTAGGCCAAGATACTTGGATACCAACATAGGTATCCAAATAAAACTCATTCTAACCATCCTAACTAAGATCAATCCACTCTCTAACCATTCTAAAACCGAATTTAAATATCTATTTAAACTATTATCATACATACATACACATGGGGTATCCTAATTTGGGATCTATCAAGTAGGACAGAAGACACATATATAAAATCCTCAAGAGAGCTCCAAATGGCCTCAAATTTGAATCTAAATGGGATACATACATGGGGGTGAATCTTATGGATTCAAAACTAACTACTATGTATAGAAAATCAATTTAGAGGGTTGGTTTTACCTATTGGGAGTGGAATTCCAATGATACTCCCAATGACACGGCTCCGACACGAAGATCTTCTAAAAAGGACACTTCTCCTTGCACATTGCTCCAAATCTTTGCTAGCACCCTCCCTTGGTAGTATAAGAAGGTTGGATGGAAGTTTTGGTGGAGGAATGTAAGGATTTGGAGATCAAATCAAAGAGGGAAGCTCTCTAATTTGGGGAAGAACACTTAGGGTTCTATGTAGATATAAAAAGAGGCAAGGGTTTTCTTAAGGATTCTTTATAGGAAGGGAGGGGGCACTTGATGGCTGGTCATTAGATGAATTAGGTTAGTTTTACATGTAGATGAGTGGCTAGGGCTTGTCCACCCAATTCTAAGCCTTCCTATTGGTTCAATTAGTCATAAGGCTTTCTTTTTCACAAATATCCTAAGGGGTAAATATCCTACTATGAAATATCTAGATATTGTTAATCTTGTCATTACTAGGTTATCCTAATCAAGACTCTAAGCTCAAGGCTAATCTAGATTAGGCTAAGATTCTAGGTCAAGTCTCAAATAAACAATTAGCACATATTTAATTAATACAATTTACAATTTCAGAAAATTGTCAAAATGACCAAAGTACCCTTAGGCTAAAAAGCAGTAATATGACATTCTAATCACATGACTACGCTACTTTGGTCATGGTTCGTCTCTAGGCTTAGCAATTCTAGGGTTACACTAGTTAACCATCAAAATCAAAATTCAACATTTTAACTAGTTTTAAATTGATTAAAAATCACCAAAAATTATAGTATGATTTAAATATCATTATTAAATTATTATAATTACAAAAGTTCAAAATTACCCTTATTTTAGATAAGTGGTGGTTACATAAAGCTTCCACTGGCCTACTCAAATTGTTTTGAGAGATGAGAAATAGCAGAGTGACTTGTAATGTGAGAAGAATGAGCTTGAGTGATTATAATCTTGGCCTCGTACCATATTGTAATCTTTGTTCCAATATCAATAAAAGAGTATTTCTGCTTGACTTGTGTTTTGCTTCAAATTTTTGCTGTTGTATCAATGTTTCTGCTTGGGACTTCTATGCGACGACCTAGTCGCTTAGCCTATAATCAACCTTTATGGAACTCGCCTTACGTGAGCACAACTTAGGCTCACACGATATCACGCCTTAGCGAGGACGATCGCTCCTATGGGAGCGGGGCGTGACATAATGGTATCAAAGCATTGCTTTACGTCCTTGGACTTTCGATTGAATTTTTTAACTCTTGATTTTGTTCCGCAAACTCTGATATTGTCTCCGTAATTCGATATCGTTGGTGCGCTCTCTCTCACATGTCCTACAAGATGTCCATACAATAAGTCTATATATTTTGCAAATCATATGAGAATAGTTTTTGACAAAACTAAAAGATGGTTCGTGTAAAGCAGGGTTGGCTAAGTCGGGCTGGGCATATACACCAAAATTGCGTCGGATGAGAATGAGTTAGACTCGATTCATAAAAGTGTTGGGTAGTTGCGATAGAAATACCATCCGACGATGTTATCATCGATGCGATATAGATGAGCGTGCTTGGAGTTTGAGAAATGATTCGAACGGAGATTCTAAGTAGTCGATTTTGAATTGAATGATAGTTTTGAGGATTTGTCGAATGACTTCATCCCTGAGTGGTGTATGGGATAGCCTCGGAGATGTTGGTCGATTGAGGATGTGGGGTACCAATGAGGTTGTCAGCAAGCGTCGCATGTATGCAAAGCCTTAGATTGAGTATCATTGAGTAAGTTATGATCTTGAAGATTTGGATGAATCGATTCGAACAAAACTAGAGATGACGTGAACGAGATTGGGGTTGTGCAAGTACGAAATACAGAAATGGTTGAGTATATAGATTGAATCGAGGAGAAGTTAAGGTAACAAACGGATGATTCAATCGAGGAAATCTATGTGTGAATCATATATAAAAACTTAGCACGATTGGATGATAACATGCATGGAAATGATTCGAATATTTGAGTTAGCATAGATCGATACGACTTGAGGAAATATGTGGCTCGATGACTTAAGGTAGACGGATGATCATATGTGATCTTGGATTTTGAACGAATTGAACATATAGCTAGTTCGAGGGATAACGATCGAATTGATCTTGAATATCGAGGAAATATGGTGTATTCGGTTCGGATGATAGCATCAGTTGCACGACTCAAAATTTGTTACAAAAGAAGATCGTCAGGTTATGTATATTATCGATGGTAATGAGGCATATCAAAGGTCAATATGCGATAACTCTGGGGTACTCTAATTCGAGGAATGGCGGCCGTGCAAAAGTGTTATTATTTTGATGGATGTTATACTTAGGATCTTGATTAAAATAAATATTGGATAAAAATGATTATATTTTGGTGCTTACGTTGATAACCACAGCGTCGACGACCTTGTCTTGCACGAGCGCAACTCTAGCCTTGCACATGTGTCACGTCGTATTTGGGACAATCGTTCCGTGTGAGCGCTGACATGGTGATTCATGTCGCGGGAATGATCAAACTCAGAAGATTAGGGTGTGGCAATTTAGATTGTCTCGACTTGCAGTTTGATGCGAAGGTGAATTCGAGGATTGTTCGGACTTATAATTAATGATTGAGTAAACTTGAGGATTGAGTAAATCTAATTTGTGTATCGAGAATGAATTAGTCTAGACTCAACATAAGAGTTACGTTCCGATGAGGATGATTATCCCGCGAGAGCGTTGCATGGTGATTTTATGCCCACCGTGGATAATCAAACTCGCATGAGATTGGGGCACAACATATTGTCAAGATAAACGACCTCATAATCGATTACGTGAATTGTGATAAACGACTTAGGGAATATAAAATGAGAATTATGGTTTAGAGACAAATCGTCTCGTGGTAAACTTGACTTGGATAGGTAGATTATATCGAATGGGTTCAAAGAGATAGACTACACGAATCGCTTGTTTGGATGTAACGTAATGACATATCGAGGAATTGGTTGAACATGACTTACTGTAGGATGGCTTTGCTGAATGACTCGGACCTGGACTGAACGTTGCGAGTGCAAATCGGTAAAATCTATGCTCGGAGTTTATAAATCAGAGTGATGCGATCTTGGGTAGAAAAACCCATGTACTATCTGTAGTGCCCTATCCCGCAAGTCAATCGGAGGAATCGAAATGCCGACGGCGTTGGAACTTAGCCTTACGACGGCTGCTCGAAGGCTCGCTCGGTCGAGGCGACTCCTCCCACATGTGGGGTAGTTTCGGTAAACTTGCCTCATCTTAGCCTTCACTTAATAACTCGCATGTTTTCAACTTGTACAGGTAGGCTAAATCTAAAAGCTACAAACGCACATAGCTAAGGGAATAATCCCGACGAGTCGGAATATCTTAGAACATGGAAAATGGTCCCACGGTCTTCATAGAAGTTGGCTCAGCGTGCTTTCAAATGACACTCGATCCTTCGATCCCGTGGCTTGGGAGAAGGAAGTTGGCTTAAGTTGCTAAGTTGTTCCGACACTTAAAATAGCCTAAGTCATAGGCGTCGCCCGCATGAATGCTTAATAAAGCATGCACGGTCCTGTCCCGCAAGGCTTGGCATAGCCTTCATACGTCCCGCAAGTTAAGTCGTCTTGCACGGCTTGTTGGCTTAAGTCTAGGCACCCAAGAACTTGGTTGTTTAAGTTAAACGCGTGTACGGTACGTTCCCTCGACGCGTAGATCGGCGTAGCCTTTGCTCGTCGAGTCGCTGCCCGAATAAGTTAGACAAGAGTTTTGCTGGGCTATCGAAGCCATATCTAGCACTGTCCCTCTCTATCTGCGGTTGTCAAGTCACGTAGTCCCTTGAGAACAAGGCTCGTCGTATGAAGTATATGACTTGAACGATAGCGTCGCCTATAGAACCAAGTCTGTCTAAGGCACGAGCTACGGTAAATCTAGTAAAGAGTATGCCACGATCAAAGGAAGTCCACGCGACTTGTTGTCGCCGAGATCGGTCCCGCTACTTGGGAGTCTCGCTAATTCTTGATAAGTCCCGCACACGAGATCGGTCCCGCTACTTGGGAGTCTCGCTAAGTCTTGATAAGTCCCGCACACGAGATCGGTCCCGCTACTTGCGAGTCTCGCTATGTCTTGAAAAGGAAATATACGAGATCGATCCCGCGGCTTGGGAGTCTCTATAGAATATTGGAAAGCATGGCCATGTTAAGGAAGGATTCGATAGATCGAGTTGGGTCTTGCATGGTCATTGTACAACTTGTCGACAAGGTGTAGTCTTCTCGAATGATTGCCAAGGCGCCGGGATCATTCGCTCGGAGGAAGCGAGTTACAGCTTAAAGTAGGATACAGGATAACCGCATAGGAGTATCGGCGCTTCCGGGGCTAGCTACCCATTGGAAGGGCAGCCCGATACCCCCGCTGAGCCGTGTCCAAGATAGCTTGACATTGCTAGGGACCACTCATGTAGATGTGTCGGCAAGAGCGGTAATCCGCATGTTTGCCTTTGGATAGTATCGAGTACTAGCACAGCGTCGGTCGAATCATGAGACAGTCTAGCACGACATGTATCAAGTTAGCAAGATACGTGCTTCGGCACAAACCAAAGGCTTCTGCGTATCAAGTATTGGCATTCGCGTATTTGCTTTCGTATATCGGCATTGTTGGCATGAGTTGCATAAGTTAAGTCGAGTGCCATCGCTTTAAGTCGAAAGGACCGTAAAGTAAAAGTTTGCTAAGTCAGGGAGTCGTTAGGCACGACCTCATCTTGAAGTACGGACAAGTCTAAGCAAAGTCTAAGGGCACGCCCTGCACAAAGTCAACCCCTTGATGCCTTGGTACGGCCGAGTTCGCATAAGTTGCTTCTCGGCGAATCACTGTCTCGAATATGTTAAGTACGAATAGAATACGGCACGACCCTGCCGTCTCGCGTTAAAGTTTGGTCAAGTACCTAGGCGATGAGGCACTGCCTCGATCGAAATACACATTGACATGATAGCACGACTATGTCGTCGCATAACGAGTTGGTTAGACGTCAAGTCTTAAAATTGATCCTAAGGCAAGACTAGAAAGACAATCGCAAAGGGACTTGTAAACTGCACAAAGTAAATAAACGTGTCAATTTTGTATGGATGGGCGAGGAGCTCACTCCACCAGTACAGTTGAGTACTGACACCCACACAGTGTTCATGTCCAGGCACAGGGAGAAGCTCGTGGTGCGGAGCTCGCTTGGATGCGTCGAGGCACGGAGTTCCTTGGCGATTCGAAGCATGCGACCACGAGGATTGAAGACTTATACAAGACATAATGTATGGACATCGCCTTCCGAAGCTTTCGCTGGCTCAAGCATTATAATCGAGAGATAAGAGAGAGCAGAGAAACTTGTAAATGAGAGAAAAGTGAGCACGAGAGACTTGTAATTTGGCCTTGCGCCCACAAATGTAATCTTGTATTCAATATCAATAAAGGGCTTCTTTTGAATGACTTGTGTTCATGTGTGCTTATTCTAAATTTCTGCTGCATGTTTCTATATTTCTGTTTCTGACTTCTGTGCGACGACCCCGTCGCCGCCGATGTAATCGGCCTTTATGAAACTGCCTTGCACGAGCGAAATCTAGGCTCGTGTGACATCACGCCTTAGCGAGGACGATCGCTCCTATGGGAGCGGGGCGTGACATAATGGTATCAGAGCACGGCTTTACGTCCTTGGACTTCACGTCAAATTTCTCAGTTTTGAAAGCTCGTCGTTGGAAAATAGGTGTGCGCTCTCTCTCAAATGTCCCTCGGCATGTCCATACAATAAGTCTAAATATTTTTAAAAGCTCGTACAAGCGTTCACTCGAATGTATCGGTAGGCAAGGGCCTTTGTGCCGAACGGTGTCAACTTGATTTGATAGAAAAACACATGCTAAAGTTAACATGTCGCGTGCGTGCCTAACTAGTCTTGCGTCGACCCTAGCAAATGAGCGTGCAAACTCGAAATATAGTCCGCACGGGATAGCTATGCACACGGCCTTTTGGCTAAGTTGTGCCGCACGTCGTGCACCTCGACTTTTGGTGTAACGCCCCAGTCCCAAAATATGTAGGACTAGGAACGTAGCATGCCAGCTGCACATATATACGAAGAATACTCCAATATATGGAGTCTTCGTATATATATACATAAGTTGTAATAATAGAAATTTGCAGGCCAGTAATCATAAAGCTATATCTCATCCACAGCACACACAGAAGGTATAATAAGTCTAAAATAGAATAAATGAGTGAGTTAAAAGATAGCCGGGTGGACATGCCCACAACAAACAGCCACGAAAATAATCTCAAATACAGTAGATGTCCACTATGAGTCTTATAGAATAATATAAATCTAGATGTCAGCGGGAGATGCCTCGTCATTAAGGTTTGGAAGGATACAGTGTCGAGCCATACTCCTGCGAAAAATCGTCTATACCTGGAGAGATCACCAGGTCCTTAGAGGGACGTAACAAGATACAGAAAGAACATGCCATATGAACTGAATATTAATGCACCATAAAATAAAGATAAAGTAAAAGTGTCTAAACCATAACACGGCTCAATATCCCATCATCGAAACAGTAGGCTACCCCTACAACCAAACAAGGACAAGGGGTAACATACTATTTCGCGATATGACATTTTTCCATGCCATGATTGGAACATGAAATTGCTAAGGCCTCCTAACCTTTCTAGTAGGCAATTAGAAGACATCTCGATGTATGGGCAGGTGAAGGCTGACTCCCCAAGTACAAGACAATAACTCACAACACGCACACGTCAAGTACCAATACTATCAGCCGGCATAACTCGAGGCTAGCGGCCCACGTGACCCATCAGTCCACATAGCTCGAGGCTAGTGACCCTCGCGACTCGACTACCGTAGTACGCAGTTACTACAGTTGTTGGATTTGGGGTAGCCCATACATTTAACTGTATTCTCCCTCCCAAGGTCACTAACAGAAGGTAGTTCACTAAGACTAGGTCCATATGCATACAAAAAGACAAGAAGGAAAAAAAATAACTGAAAGCAAAATAAGTGAACTAAAAATAGCAAGTAATGGATCCAACTGAAAACAGATAATAAATATTCAGTAAATAAATAAATAAAGATGCATCTAATTATAAACAGTAAATATGGCAAGATATCTTGCCTGAGGGAGGTGCGAGAAGCAACAAAATCCAACGATCAGAATCGTCAACACGAAAGTCAAAATCCACAAGAAGCTCCGGATGCTAAAATAAACATCACGAACGAATTTGGAATAAAAGATATGCCTAGGAAACACCTGTCCAAAAGTCAAATTCAGGAACAGGGGCAAAATCGTAATTTCGGTCAAAATGATGTCCGCCGTTGGACCCGCTTTGCACCGAAATACGTGCCAATATCTACAGTCTCTAAAGTCATCAAACTATATGTCTACGGATTTGTTTTGATGAGACGAACCCAACGGTATGTCCAGTTTTGGATTCCGATGAGCCGTGCACAAATTCGCCCGTTAGAGCGGGTCGCGGGCCCGCCAAATAGGCGTTCCATTCGACCTTCTCAGAATCGGACCAAACTTGGCATACAGGACCAGAAAAATGATACGGTCCTGTTGGCGCAAGTTTCGTCTCGATACGACGAACGTACACGAAGTTATGGCCAAGTTTGCAAAAGGTCGATACGGGGGTATCTCGATGGATACGTACTGATTTCGTCGTGCACACGCAACAAAATTGAGTTCCATCAGTTCCCACGCGTCGACAACATCCATACGCGCCTTTTGATACATATAGTGTGCGACCACGTCGCCCGGTTTGTCGGGGCGCACGCCGTATTGGAAATTATTTTCCAAAATCTTAGTTTTCGAACTAAATTTTTTTTCCTGATTTTTAACCATGGATAACTATCTGTGTAAACTATGAAAAATACTTCTACCAGATGGGTTTTGATCCTCTATACATTGTCTTTCTCTGTTATAATTTTGTTTTCAAAAACTGTCAGTAGGTTGTCCATGATTGGCCTTCCAAGTTAGGCCTTCGGTTAACATTTTCTGTCCAGTTTGTACAGATTTTCGGGGATATTCGATTCGATTTCTACAACAATTTAATGTACTAGAAATTAATCTAGTTGAAGGGGATGGAAGAGGTATAGGTCGGCTAGAAGTAAGACTTCGTGGATCGAAAATTGGTTAAGCGATGATGGAGATAAGTGGGATTGAATATAGGTACCTGGTCGCGTGGAGGCTATTATTGCGCCTACTGTCCTGCACGTTTTCCGGCGATCGCCGTCGACCAGTGGCTATGCGCGACGACTGAAGGGATGACCACGGTCGCCTGGGTCTGGGAAAGGTTCGGGGATGGCTTGTCACGCGATCACGAGAGTTTTCGAGGTGAAATTCTTCGCAAGGCTTCGGTTAATATACGATAGTTTAAATGGAGATTTAAATCAATATTTATTTTGGTTTAAATCCAGATTTGATAATTCTAGAGAGAATTGAAAAGGAATTAAGGAGGAGGAGATTTTGGATTTAAAAGATTGAAGAAATTTTCGGATTTAAAAGATTGGATAATGAAATCCTTCTTCTTTTTTTTCTTTGTTTGGGTCCGGGAACAGCAAGCTCGGGCTGCTGGACGCACTGTTCATTTGAACAGTGCTGACATCAACATGACGTCAGCAGCAATTTTTTTCCTTTTTCTTTTTCTTTTTCTTCTTTCATTAAGTTGCACTTGCAGGGGGGTCGGGTTCCACTTTGGAACAGTGCGTAGCACTGTTCCGAGTTTCTTTTCTTTTTCCTTTTTTTTTGTTATTCTAAGAACAAGGTAATACATATATATATATATATATATATATATATATATATATATATATATATATATATATGTATATATATATATATATATATATATATATATATATATATACATATGTATATATATATATATATATACATATGTATTACCTTGTTCTTAGAATAACAAAAAAAAAAATAATAAATAAAAAATAAATAAAAAAAAATTATATATATATATATATATATATATATATATATATATATATATATATACATATGTATATATATATATATATATATATATATATATATATATATATATATATATATATATATATATATACACATATATATATATATATATATATATATATAGCATTTAATAATTAAGAACAAATAAGATATACAAAAATCCTAATAATTTAACTAAACCTTATAAAATATTTTAAAGAAATTATTTGGCAAGTAGATCCATAGAAAGGTATTTACACGGGCTTTTGATTTAAATAATCGAAACTTTCTATATCTAGCTATTTACTAAATAATTTGATTAGTGCAATATATCACAAAATATTTTGAATAAAATATAAAAATTTCTAAAAATTCAGTAATCACTAGAAAATATATTTTCAGTGAGATTGTGCAAGAAATACTAATAGTAGAATTTGTGTTGCTAATTTGCTATAAAAATATTACACAATTAAATACCAAACTTGTTATAAAATATAAAATAATTCAACACAACTTGTATAACCAGTTATATAAAAAACAATTCTCCAAAATTTTGGGGGATTACATCCTACCCAACTTATAAAAAGTTCATCCTCAAAATTAAAAATAGAACTTAATATAAAAATATAATGAGGCTGAATACGAAGGAAGAGTAATTATATCAAATATCAAAGCATAACTTAGTTTTCGAAAATATGGATGGGGTAGTTATAGAAGGAATCCATCTGACAACATATTCTATAAGGTAGGACATTCTTAGTTTGGCATGGTTCATGGGTATCCAGTTGTTTGAGGGATTGTGACAAAATCGCATGGTAAAAATCAATTGGGACGAGAATGGTCATACATGGTTTGCTACAAAAAAATTGTGTTATAAATGTGGTGTAATTAAAATGGAGCGTAGGATGGAGTGTTTGCTTGGGACAGGTATATCATAGGTGTAGAATGGCTTGTCTAGTTCATGAGGGTGTAATTTGTTGAAAGAAAATGTTTAGTGTTGTGCTTCAGATTTTAAAGTCATAATATGAGCACCCATAGTGTTGCGGATAGAAGTGGACGTTGAGAATTGCTAGGTTATTTGCTCCGTTGGAGGAACTGTGTCAAGTCAAAGATAGCTCTTCGACTTTTGGACAATAGTGAAATGATTACATATGTCATCTTTACGCTTCCGCGTTAGTGAGGGTTGCCAGGATGACACATGTACCGAGGGTGTTGGATAAGTCACTCTTCTATAGCACAAGACGATTACTGATGGGGTAACAAATTATAAGGTACATCATGCAAGGATCTCTAAATACTAATTTATACATCTCTGTAATAAGATTGCTAGACTATAGTCAATAGGCTTCTAATGTTGTCGACGGTACTGCATATACATTATCGCTGGTAACTAGTAATTCATATTAAGACAAGAATTATGCCATGCATGTTGACCAAGCTAATAAATGTGTTGTTCTAATGCTAAGCCATGTCTAAACAAATAAATGGTGTAACTAGGGTAATACCTGCTAAATCCTCCACCTCAGGATGGGTTTCTATCATGGCCATGCTAAATGCTTGTCCATGCCTTTGTCCATTTGCCTCTTGTCCATCCTACCTAACTTGTATAGATTGGTCAGCTAAGTGTGATCCTCTAGGATAACCTCCATTTGATGGTTGACTGGGCTCTGCTATTGGTCCTGGTGCTACAGGTCCTTGCGTCCACCGTTGTGCTGCCTTTAGTTGTTCTGTACAGTCTCGGGCCTTGTGATGATTGGAGCCACAAATCATGCATTGTCCTAATCTGCGACGACAATCCTTCATGACATGACCTTTCCTATGACAGAAGCGATATGTAAGAAGCTCATCAATTGGATAAGGTGATGCTCTTGTTGGTGGTTGTGTCATAGAATGTCTGATTGGTCCACCATGGATAAGGTTACTTGGCCCAGTTGCTGGAATATGGCGTCTCTTAGCCTGTTGTATTTCCTTGTCCAGGAGTTCCTGGCTTCTAGCTTCTTCTAACACTGCAGCATGAGAAACCCTAGACTGTACTGTAGTATGCTTCTAGAGCTCTGGTGTCAATCCTTGGTGAAATCTCTTAGCCTTTTCTTGCTCAGTAGGAATCAGTGTCTCATCGAATCTGCTCAGTCGACTGAATTCTGCATCGTACACATCCACGGTCATGTTTCCTTGCTTGAGGTATCGGAACTGATCATAGAGTGCATCGCGTACATGGATAGGAAAGAACCTCTCATTGAAGAGTTTGTAGAACTCTTCCCAAGTCTGATTGGCTCCCAAGCGTCTTTTTTCGGCTTCCCACCAATGATGGGCATTATCTTCTAAGAGCAAGTCTACTGCGGTCATCCAATCATTTGTTGGCAACTGGGATACCCTCAATAGCTTCTCCGTGCTGATAAGCCATGCGGAAACCTCTAGGGGTTCCTCGGTACCTCTGAAGGGCTTGGGATTCATATCCATAAAGTCATTGATAGAGCCCTCATATGGATGTAGAGCTGGTACTGGTACCGGTGTCGGAGGTGGGGGCCTAGTTAGTGCTTCCGTCATGCTCTGCCTCATCAGTTTAGCTTGTTGCCACTGAGTATGTATTATGGCATACATGAACTGTGTAGTAGGGTTTCCATCCTCTGGTGGTGGAGGTATCTGTGGTCCGCACTGAGCTGGATACTGTTGAGTGAATGGTGGTGAAGGTGGCGGTACATTCTCTTCGGTTGGTGCCTCGATAGTCTACCCAGTCTGGATGAGTAGTGGCACTTGAGTTCCTTGTTGTACCATCGATGGGGTCATGGTGGCCTGCGACTGTCCTAGCTGATACGGGGTCGCCGGGGTCATTGGTAGGATCTCTCTCTCCTGAGTGGCTGCGTCACCAGACGCGATCGTTGAGGTAGGAACGTGTCCGCTTCGAAGGTTCATCCTTCTGGCACGAAAATAGAATAATGTTAGAATAGATTCGAAAAAGTTATAGGTCAAGCAGTTGAAAGAGAATTGTCAACATAGTTGCAGATGAGATATTAGGGAGCTAGTTGATTATATCTCATTCTATATAAAAATTATAAAGAGCGAACCAAGTACACTAGGTTGATCAGACCATCATGCACTGGTTCTGATAGACAATATGTTAGTGGGGTACCTCCAATAACATATATGTCATGAACAAGCTCGACAATGAATAAGCTTGCAAATCTAGGCCATGATAGCAGCATTGGTCAAGATGGTAGAACATAAGTTCGTGAGATAATGATGAAAGTAAATATAGAAATTGCAGTCCTTTAAGAATTCAAAGTTTTGTTCGGGGTTCGTGCCTATACATTCGTCCTACTGTCTTCCGGTCTGAGGCAATGATGATGGCAGGGAAGTGTTATGTATTGAGGCATTCTACCCAACTTATAAAAGTTAGACTAGTAATGTGGGGATGATGGAACATGTCTACCTAGTACGAGTCATCGTCCTAAACTCTACCAAGCATGAATTATACTGATAGTATGGAGGGTCAGATATGAGGCAATACAGGTAAATCAAAGAGTGTTCGATAAGTTTGGAGGTCAAATGAGGCAATAATCATGGATGAGATACTATTCCTATTCCTATATGCAGGCTTATTGGGCACAGTCATGTAACCCAACAATATTTTCCGACCTGCATGGGCCACCACAAAAACATGTAACGCCCCAGTTCCAAAATACGTAGGACTAGGAACGTAGCATGCCAGCTGCACATATATACGAAGAATACTCCAATATATGGAATCTTCGTATATATATACATAAGCTGTAATAATAAAAATTTGCAGGCCAGTAATCATAAAGCTATATCTCAACCACAGCACACACAGAAGGTATAATAAGTCCAAAATAGAATAAATGAGTGAGTCAAAAGATAGCCGGGTGGACATGCCCACACCAAACAGCTATGAAAATAATCTCAAATACAGTAGATGTCTACTATGAGTCTCATAGAATAACATGAATCTAGATGTCAGCGGGAGATGCCTCGTCATCAAGGTAGGAAGGATCCAGTGTCGAGCCATACTCCTGCGAAAAATCGTCTATACCTGGAGAGATCACCAGGTCCTTAGAGGGACGTAACAAGATACAGAAAGAACATGCCATCTGAACTGAATATAAATGCACCATAAAATAAAGATAAAGTAAAAGTGTCCAAACCATAACACGGCTCAATATCCCATCATCGAAACAGTAGGCTACCCCTACAACCAAACAAGGACAAGGGGTAACATACTATTTCGCGATGTGACATTTTTCCATGCCATGATTGGAACATGAAATTGCTAAGGCCTCCTAACCTTTCTAGTAGGCAATTAGAAGACATCTCGATGTATGGGCAGGTAAAGGCTGACTCCCCCAGTACAAGACAATAACTCACAATACGCACACGTCAAGTACCAATACTATCAGCCGGCATAACTCGAGGCTATTGACCCTCGCGACTCGACTACCGTAGTACGCAGTTACTATAGTTATTGGATTTGGGGTAGCCCATACATTTAACTGTCTTCTACCTCCCAAGGTCACTAACAGAAGGTAGTTCACTAAGACTAGGTCCATATGCATACAAAAAGACAAGAAGGAAAAAAAATAACTGAAAGCAAAATAAGTGAACTAAAAATAGCAAGTAATGGATCCAATTGAAAACAGATAATAAATATGCAGTAAATAAATAAATAAAGATGCATCTAATTATAAACAGTAAATAAGGCAAGGTATCTTGCCTGAGGGAGGTGCGAGAAGCAGCAAAATCCAACGATCAGAATCGTCAACACGAAAGTCAAAATCCACAAGAAGCTCCGGATGCTGAAACAAACATCACGAACGAGTTTGGAATAAAAGATATGCCTAGGAAACGCCTGTCTAAAAGTCAAATTCTGGAACAGGGGCAAAATTGTAATTTTAGGTCAAAACGATGTCCGCCGTTGGACCCGCTTTGCACCGAAATACGTGCCAATATCTACGGTCTCTAAAGTCATCAAACTATATGTCTATGAATTTGTTTTGATGAGACGAACCCAACGGTATGTCCAGTTTTGGATTCCGATGAGCCGTGCACAAATTCGCCCGTTAGAGCGGGTCGCGGGCCCGCCAAATAGGCGTTCCATTCGACCTTCTCAGAATCGGACCAAACTTGGCATACAGGACCAGAAAATTGATACGGTCCTGTTGGTGCAAGTTTTATCACGATACGACGAACGTACACGAAGTTATGGCCAAGTTTGCAAAAGGTCGATACGGGGGTATCTCGACGGATACGCACTGATTTCATCGTGCACACGCAACGAAATTGAGTTTCGTCAGTTCCCACGCGTCGACAACATCCATACGCGCCTTTCGATACATATAGTACGCGACCATGTTGCCCGGTTTGTCGGGGCGCAGGCCGTATCGGAAATTATTTTCCAAAATCTTAGTTTTTGAACTAAATTTTTTTTCTGATTTTTAACCATGGATAACTATCTGTGTAAACTATGAAAAATACTTCTACCAGATGGGTTTTGATCCCCTACACATTGTCTTTCTCTGTTACAATTTTGTTTTCAAAAACTGTCAGTAGGTTGTCCATGATTGGCCTTCCAAGTTAGGCCTTCGGTTAACATTTTCTGTCCAGTTTGTACAGATTTTTGGGGATATTAGATTCGATTTCTACAACAATTTAATGTACTAGAAATTAATCTACTTGAAGGGGATGGAAGAGGTATAGGTCGGCTAGAAGTAAGACTTCGTGGATGGAAAATTGGTTCAGCAATTGTGGAGATAAGTGGGATTGAATATAGGTACCTGGTCGCGTGGAGGCTATTATTGCGCCTGCTGTCCTGCGCGTTTTTCGGCGATCGTCGTCGACCAGTGGCTGTACGCGACGACTGAAGGGATGACCATGGTCGCCTGGGTCTGGGAATGATTCGGGGATGGCTTGTCACGCGATCACGAGAGTTTTCGAGGAGAAATTCTTCGCAAGGCTTCGGTTAATATACGATGGTTTAAACGGAGATTTAAATCAATATTTATTTTGGTTTAAATGCAGATTTGATAATTCTAGAGAGAATTGAAAAGGAATTAAGGAGGAGAGATTTCGGATTTACAAGATTGAAGAAATTTTCGGATTTCAAAGATTGGATAATGAAATCCTTCTTTTTTTTTCTTTGTTTGGGTCCGAGAACAGCGAGCTCGGGCTGCTGGACGCACTGTTCATTTGAACAGTGCTGACGTCAGCATGACGTCAGCAGCATTTTTTTTCCTTTTTCATTTTCTTTTTCTTCTTTCATTAAGTTGCACTTGCAGGGGGGTCGGGTTCCACTTTGGAACAGTGCGTAGCACTGTTCCGAGTTTCTTTTCTTTTTTCTTTTTTTTTGTTTTTCTAAAAACAAGGTAATACTTATGTATATATATATATATATATATATATATATATATATTTTTGTTTTATATATATATATATATATATATATATATATATATATATATATATATATATATATACATATATATATATATATATATAGCATTTAATAATTAAGAACAAATAAGATATACAAAAATTCTAATAATTTAACTAAACCTTATAAAATATTTTAAAGAAATTATTTGGCAAGTAGATCCATAGAATGGTATTTACACGGGCTTTTGATTTAAATAATCGAAACTTTCTATATCTAGCTATTTACTAAATAATTTGATTAGTGCAATATATCACAAAATATTTTGAATAAAATCTAAAAATTTCTAAAAATTCAGTAATCACTAGAAAATATATTTTCAGTGAGATTGTGCAAGAAATACTAATAGTAGAATTTGTGTTGCTAATTTGCTATAAAAATATTAACAATTAAATACCAAACTTGTTATAAAATATAAAATAATTCAACACAACATGTATAACCAGTTATATAAAAAAAATTCTCCAAAATTTTTGGGGGATTACATTTGGTGCAAACGAATCGCGAGCAATATCAAGTATCGCTCGGTCGGGAACGGAGATACACTTAGAGTGTCTATCGATAGGAACGCTATCGAGTTAACGCTTAAGCGTACACGGAAGATTGACTTGGATTTTGAAGAAATAATACGAACGACTTAGTACGTCGAGACGACGCAAGCGACTATGCTAGAGATTCGTCGAACGAATCTAAAAGATGTCTTAGCGAGTAATGCGAACGTGATTGAGGACTAGATCGAATGGCTCGAATTCGAGTGGTGTATGGTTTGTCTTGGAAATCATTCGAGCAAAGCCTTAGAACGCGTCATGCTTAGTTGTTCGTGACTTCGAATGTCCCGAACGAGCATCTCGTTCGGACAACTTGTGAATAGGCAACGCGAGTTAGTAAACGATATCGAATCACGCTCGGAACGATGAATGAAAATGAATGTCTCCATCGAGGAAACTTAGAGGATCATGCTTATGATTTCGGATTTTGATCGAATGAAATTGTGGTATATCCAGTTCGGACTATAGCATCAGTCGTACGACTCGAAATTGGTTGCAAAGGAAGATCGTCAGGTTACGCATATCGTCGATGGTATTGAGGCGTATCAAAGATCGATATGTGATAACTCGGGGGTACTCTGACTCGGCGAATGACGATCGTGCAAATGTCATTGTTCTGGTGGATGCTATACTCGGGATATTGAAATGTGTCGAGAAAAAGATAAACTTGGCTCGAGGATTTTTCAAGTTGAACGAATGACAAACGGACTATCGAACTGAGATCTTGGCTTGGATGAAAATGAAATGTTTGGATTTGCTTCGTCGATAACCACAACTTCGACATTCTTGTCGTATGCGAGCGCAACTCCAGTCTCGCACATGCGTCGTGCCAATTAGAGCGATCACTCCGCGTGAGCGCTGGTATGGTGATTCATACAGCGGGGGTGATTGAACCTAGCATGGCGTGGCAATTTGTGTGCTTCGAGTTGTGGTTTGACGCGAAGGTGGACTCGAGAATGACTTCGTTTGATTGATGAATCGAAATTAAGGATTACGTAGGTCCAATACATGTATTGAGAATGAATGAGTCTAGACTCAAACAAGAGTTACGCCCCGATGAGAATGATTATTCTGCAGGAGTGTTGTATGGTGATTCATGAACCACCGTGGATAATCGGACTCGCGTGAGATTGGGACGCAACATATTGTCAAAGCTAGACGACCTCGTGATCGAATACATGAATTGGTTAGAATTGGTGATTTAAATGGATTCGAATACACGCAACGAATGCATTGATGCGAATAGGTGATCGTGCTCGATGTTTAGAAATCTGAGTAACGCGAGCTCGGGTAAAAAACCCCGTACTATCGACTTTGGTTTGACCATAGGATTGGGGTCAGTGTTGGCATTATTGTTGGGGAACTATGATTCTAATCCTGACATTGACTTAGCCTCGAAAAGATGGCCTAGCGGTTAGGCGAGACGCCCTGTTTCAAAAAAAGTTATCAATCGAAAGATTGATCTTGAGGATTGGTATGAATGGATAGTGTGAATCACGAATATAGGAAACCCTGCTCACGAGATTCGACTGACATGCATATATTTCAGGGACGCCTGAGTATGTGCACGATGCAACTCGAGTGAGAACGACGAATTCTCTATCATGCGGCTTGGCTGAATGTATATATTTTAGGGACGCCTGGAATGCGTGTACGATCCAGCCAAGTGATACGTTGAGTTCAAGCATGACTCGAAGAATGGAATTGGTCGAGGATTTTGAAATCATGTTAATAGAAAGATTGATAGTCATGCGAGCATGGCTCGGAATCAAGGAAACGCGTAGGCGGAGTGTGTGCGATTAAGTCTTGGCCATAGAAATGATAGGATGGCTTGCCTTCAAGAAAGTATCGAGGATGAGACTTGTTCTGAATGGTGTATGTTGTAGTGCCCCGTCCCGCAAGTCAATCGGAGGAATCAAAATGCCGACGGCGTTGGAACTTAGCCTTGCGACGGCTGCTCGAAGGCTCGCTCGGTCGAGGCGACTCCTCCCACAGGTAGGGTAGTTTCGGTGAACTTGCCTCATCTTAGCCTTCACTTAATAACTCGCATGTTTTCAACTTGCACAGGTAGGCTAAATCTAAAAGCTACGAAGGTACATAGCTAAGGGAATAATCCCGACGAGTCGGAATGTCTTAGAACATGGAAAATGGTCCCACGGTCTTCATAGAAGTCGGCTCAGCGTGCTTTCAAATGACACTCGATCCTTCGATCCCATGGCTTGGGAGAAGGAAGTTGGCTTAAGTTGCTAAGTTGTTCCGACACTTAAAATAGCCTAAGTCGTAGGCGTCGCCCGCATGAATGCTTAATAAAGCATGCACGGTCCTTTCCCGCAAGGCTTGGTATAGCCTTCGCAGGTCCCGCAAGTTAAGTCGTCTTGCACGGCTTGTTGGCTTAAGTCTAGGCACCCAAGAACTTGGTTGTTTAAGTCGAACGCGTGCACGGCTCGTTCCCTCGATGCGTAGCTCGGTATAGCCTTTTCTCGTCGTGTCGCTACCCGAATAAGTTAGACAAGAGTTGTGCTGGGCTATCGAAGCCATCTGTAGCACTGTCCCGCTCTATCTGCGGTTGTCAAGTCACGTAGTCCCTTGAGAACAAGGCTCGTCGTATGAAGTATATGACTTGAGCGATAGCGTCGCCTATAGAACCAGGTCTATCTAAGACACGAGCTACGGTGGATCTAGTAAAGTGTATGCCACGATCAAAGGAAGTCCACACGACTTGTTGTCGTCGAGATCGGTCCCGCTACTTGGGAGTCTCGCTAATTCTTGATAAGTCCCGCACACGAGATCGGTCCCGCTACTTGGGAGTCTCGCTAAGTTTTGATAAGTCCCGCACACGAGATCGGTCCCGCTAATTAGGAGTCTCGCTATGTCTTGAAAAGGAAACACACGAGATCGGTCCAGCGGTTTGGGAGTCTCGATAGAAAGTTGGAAAGCATGGTCATGTTAAGGAAGGATTCGATAGATCGAGTTAGGTCTTGCATGGTCATTGGACAACTTGTCGACAAGGTGTAGTCTTCTCGAATGATTGCCAAGGCACCGGGATCATTCGCCCGGGGGAAGCGAGTTCCAGCTCAAAGCAGGATGCAGGATAACCGCATGGGAGTATCGGCACTTCCGGGGCTAGCTACCCATTGGAAGGGCGGCCTGATACCCCCGCCGAGCCGTGTCCAAGATAGCTTGACATTGCTAGTGACCACTCATGTAGATGTGTCGGCAAGAGCGGCAATTCGTATGTTGGCCTTTGGATAGCGTCGAGTATTAGCATAGCGTCGATCGAATCATGAGACAGTCTAGCACGACATGTATCAAGTTAGCAAGATACATGCTTCGGCATAAACCAAAGGCTTTCGCGTATCAAGTATTGGCATTCGCGTATTGGCTTTCGCGTATCGACATTGTTGGCATGAGTTGCATAAGTTAAGTCGAGTGCCATCGCTTTAAGTCGAAAGGACCGTAAAGTAAAAGTTGGCTAAGTCAGGGAGTCGTTAGGCACGACCTCATCTTGAAGCACGGAGAAGTCTAAGCAAAGTCTAAGGGTACGCCCTGCACAAAGTCAACCCCTTGATGCCTTGGCACAGCCGAGTTCGCATAAGTTGCTCCTCGACGAATCACTGTCTCGAATATGTTAAGTACGAATAGAATACGGCACGACCAAGCCGTCTCGAGTTGAAGTTTGGTCAAGTTCCTAGGCAATGAGGCACTGCCTCGATCAAAATACACGTTGACATGATAGCACGACTATGTCGTCGCATAACGAGTTGGTTAGACGTCAAGTCTAAAAATTGATCCTAAGGCAAGACTAGAAAGACAATCGTAAAGGGACTTGTAAGCTGCACAAAGTAAATAAACGTGTCGGTTTTGTATGGGTGGGCGAGGAGCTCACTACACCAGTACAGTTGAGTACTGACACCCACACAGTGTTCATGTGCAGGCACAGGTAGAAGCTCGTGGCGTGGAGCTCGCTTGGATGCATCGAGGCACGGAGTTCCTTGGCGATTCGAAGCATGCGGCCGCGAGGATTGAAGACTTATACAGGACATAATGTATGGACATCGCCTTCCGAAGCTTCCGTTGGCTCAAGCATTGTAATCGAGAGATAAGAGAGAGCAGAGAGACTTGTAAATGACAGAAAAGTGAGCACGAGAGACTTGTAATTTGGCTTTGCGCCCACAAATGTAATCTTGTATTCAATATCAATAAAGAGCTTCTTTTGAATGACTTGTGTTCATGTGTGCTTGTTCTAAATTTTCGCTGCATGTTTCAATATTTCTGCTTGGGACTTCTGTGCGACGACCCCGTCGCCGCCGATGTAATCAGCCTTTATGAAACTGCCTTTGTAGTGCCCCGTCCCTACATCGTGCCCCATTTCCGTCCACGAGGTACGCGAGAAAGGAACACTGGCACTATCGATTCGATCGGGACCGATAGGTCGGAATCGGCTGAGTCGATCAAACGGGAACGGTTGAATTAAGATCCATTTCACGTTATGGAATGGCTTCTTCGGAACCAATTCCCATATTCAGCGGGTAGTGCCTCAAGGATTGACTCTACGGCTGAGTCGGGAGAGACCTCTCGTTGGTCTGCTTTTCACGCCGCTTGCGTTGGTTTTGGCTTTGGTTTTTTGAATGCGTTTTCGTGAATGTTTTCGATGGTTTTCATGGTTTACATTTCGAACTCGCATCTCCTATCGAACTCTTGCATAATACAGTATTCTAATCGGTTGCTTGTGCAATTTTAGGTGATTCCGTAGGCGACGTCTAGCGCAGCCAACAAGTCCCTCGCCTCAAGCAAAAACTCAAGGTGAGTGGCTGAACTCCTTCATCTCGACCCTCTACTTCAAAAATGAGAACTTGGGTAATGGTAATGAAATGGAATGATTCGCTTGGAAAACACAAGTCCTATGTTTGAGTAGAGAAAAGATGAATTGTGTAGAAAAGAGATAGAATTATTTTAGGCCTGCAAAACAACTAAATGAATCGATTACATAACAAGCCCCAACGGTACCCCAAATATACCTTGTTAACCTATCAAGGTCATGGACAACTTGTCGACAAGGGCGATGGTTTCTTCGAGCGGCAACCCGGGGCCATGGGACCGACTCGGCCTAGGAAGAAATAGGTTATAGCCGAGCTGGGTATGAAGCAACCGGTAAGACGGGGACTTGCATCGGAGCTCGCTACTTGTGTTGCAAGGGTCCCGTATTACCAGGCTATGTCCAGGATGGCTAGTTAACGCCAGTGACCTCCACATCAAACACTTGATATAAATTGTTATTCAACTAACAGGGAAGGTGGTGGTATGTTTTATGTTGCACGGCGCGCTCTGCCGAGGGAAATTCTGGTGTAACTTACTTGGGTTATGTTTCGTCAAATGCTTCATATGAAATTACCTAGGATGGTTAAAAAGATCACGAAAAGCAAGTTGTGTAAATGTTTATCTAAATTATTGAATCAAATGAGAGCCTGGAACTAATTAGCCACTCGCCAGTACATGTTGATTGTACTGATCCTCGCTCTCTCTACAGGTGCGATAAATTAGGAGGAGCGTGCCGCGTGAAGGGAGGCTACACTCGTGTGTTTTGAAACTTCGTCCTTGCGGTCGAAGTTTGGATCCAATCTCTTTTGAAGACTCCGCTGTCGAAGGCCAAGAAGACAGATGGAGCGACTTTCCGTCATCCCAGGTGGTTTTGTAATGCTGGTTGTAATCATGGGATAAAATGTATGGAATGGCTATCTCATCGACGTTCATTTTGTAATGGAGTCAGTTTGTAAAAAGCCCGCGCGACGCCTTTGTATCGAGTCTGTAAAAGGATGTTCACTATCAATAAAGCTTAAATTTCCTTCTCTATAATGTGTGTTCAATTTACTCTGCGCATTCTCTTGTTGTTGTGTTTCGGATAACCTTATGACTATACCTTGTACGAGCGCAACTTAGGCTTGCACGGCAACACGCCCGAGGGACGACTATTGATTCTGCGGAATCGGGGCGTGACATAATGGTATCAGAGCACGGCTTTACGTCCTTGGCCTCTAGTGTCGAGTTTCCAGTCTCAAATCGTTGGTCTCGTGTCGATGAGATATGTCGTTCCATACGAGGGAGTCTGTAATAAGTTTGGTGACTAATGTATTTTTACCTTCAAAATCCTAGAAGGTGCGGCGGTGAATATGGCGGCGAACGAAGAAAGTGCTTTGAGCGGCTCGAGTAGCTCGAGGCCTGGACCGTCTAACGATGCCATAGAACGGATCTTGCGCATGCTGGAAGCGCAACAACAACAAGCTCAGGAGAATCAACGCCTAAATGAGCAACATCGACGGGAGACAGAGGCACATCGACGGAAGGTACAGGCACGCCAGACCCAGTTCGAGGCCCGATTCGATGCACAATTCAAGTTGCAGCAGAAGCAGCTTGATACTCTTCAGCAGATTGTTCAGACAGTAGTAGCCAACAACAACAACTCCGCGACAACTCCTACCATGACCGAGCCTGCGGCCAGACAAAGTGAAGTCGAACCGGAGGTACCTGAGCTTATGCCTGCGGCACCGAGAAGTTTCAACTTCGACGTGTCAAAATTCACAAAGAGCTTCCGTACTTCCTTTTACGGTACTAAAGACCCTTCATTGGCGATCGATTGGCCGGAGGAGTTAGAAGACCGGTTCGAGCTTCTGGGTGTCAATGAGTCCAAGAAAGTCGCATGCGCTCAACTTCTACTCTGATTGAACGCGCATGACTGGTGGGCCGTACAGAAGCGAGCAATCAGACGCAACGACGAGACAACGATAATTTCTTGGGCCACCTTCCGAGAGGCGTTCGAGATCGAGTACCTTCCCGAAGCCGTTCAACAAGAGAAGGAGAATGAATTCATGCAGCTAAAGCAAGGGAATATGACGGTGCGGCAGTATGCAGCAGAGTTCAACAAGTTACCCAAGTTTGCTGGAGAATTCCTACCCTCCCTGGCGAGTCATGCTCGACGGTTCGAAGTGGGCCTACGGCCATCTATTTACGCCCATGTGTCTGTTCCAAAATACCAAACGATGGGGGAGTCTCTCAACCACGCCTTCCGCCTTGAAAGCTAATACCCTCCAGATCCTGTCGGCGCTGTGCATACACACAATCATAAACGCCCTAGCCACGTGGGAGGAAACAATGTGACCAAGCATCCAAACAATGGGCAACAAGGCAGGTATCAAGGGCGAAATCCATGGCCTTACAGCATCCGTTGTCGCCGGCCCGGTCACACTATCGTCGAGTGCCGGATACCAGAGGATGGACGCTGGAACTGTGGCAAGAAGGGCCATAATTGTGCTGAATGTCTGACCAGGCCGAACCCAACGGTGCCCTAACAGCACCGTCCAATGGCGCCCCAACAGCACCGTCCAGGGAATCAAGTTCCAGCGCACCGAGCCCATCAACCCGCACCGCAAAATGGCCAAGACCGTCGCCCCAATGCCCAGGGCCGCATCTACGCCATGACTCGAGATGAAGTGCATGCATCAGATACGGTCGTAACAGGTATACTAAATTTCAATAATGTGCCTGCTCGTGTACTATTTGATTCAGGCACTTCGCATAGTTTTATATCGGCGGACTTTGCCGCCGAGCACAAATTTCCTGTAATATCATTAGATCTCGACCTTAGCGTAACCACACCCTCGGGCACACCAATATTCACAAACTTAGCCTGTGCTGACGGGATTATCTGTATCGGCGGTCAAAAGATCGATCTTGACGTGATAGTTCTAGATATGAAGGACTTTGACATCATTCTGGGAATGGATTAGCTCGGGCCGTACAATGCAACCATAGACTGCGCCGAAAAGACGGTCACCTTCCGCATGTCAGGAGTGCCCGAATTCTATTTTTTGTGTGGTGAGGCGTCGTCGACCTGCATGCTGATCTCGGCAATTTCCGCTCGGAGGATGCTGCATTCTGGGTGCGAAGGCTATTTGGCGTCCGTTCGAGACATGCGACAAGATGGTACAAATGCGGGTCAGACCGACATTGTGGTAGAATTCCCCGATGTGTTCCCGGACGAGCTACCCGGCATGCCCTCCGACCAAGAAATTGAGTTCAGCATCGATACATTCCCTGATACCAGACCGATTTCCAAGGCCCCGTACAGAATGGCCCCCGCCGAGCTGAAGGAACTCAAGGTCCAGTTACAAGAGTTACTCGATAGAAGATTTATTCGGCCTAGTGTTTCACAGTGGGGAGCGCCCGTGTTGTTCGTGAAGAAGAAGGATGGGTCCATGCGTCTGTACGTCGATTACCGAGAGCTGAACAAGGCCACCATCCGGAACAAGTATCCATTGCCCCGCATAGACAACTTATTCGATCAACTGCAAGGCACCTCGGTATTTTCGAAGATTGATCTCCGCTCGGGCTATCATCAACTCAAGATTAAGTCAGACGATGTGCAAAAGTCAGCCTTTCGCACTCGGTACGGCCACTACGAGTTCCTGGTGATGCCATTCGGCCTGACGAACGCCCCTGCCGCCTTCATGGATCTAATAAATCGGGTATTTTGACCCTTTCTTGATAAATTTGTGGTAGTCTTTATTGATGATATTCTCGTCCACTCAAAGGACACGGTGCGGCATGCAGAACATCTACGGGCCGTGCTCCAGACACTTCGATAGAATGAGTTATATGCAAAGCGGAGTAAGTGCGAATTTTGGCTAAGCAGCGTTTCCTTTCTCGATCACATCATTTCGTCCGAAGGCATTGCAGTCGATCCGAAGAAAGTGGAAGCTGTTACTGATTGGAAGCGGCCTGCGTCTGCTAGTGAGATTCGAAGCTTTCTTGGTTTGGCGGGATACTATCGTCGCTTCGTGAAAGACTTCACAAAGATTGCATCGCCATTGACTCGCCTCACTCAAAAGGGCGTCGTGTATGAGTGGTCGGATGACTGTGAAGCTTCATTCCAGGAGCTGAAACAACGACTAATTTCGGCACCCATACTCGCACTTCCGGATGGGCCAGAGGGTTTTCAGATATTCAGCGATGCTTCAGGCTAGGGCTTGGGATGTGTGCTCATGCAGCGAAACAAGGTGATATCCTTCGCCTCCAGACAGTTAAAGCCGCACGAGAAGAACTATCCTATGTACGACCTAGAGTTAGCAGTGATTGTGTTCGCGTTGAAATTGTGGCGTCACTATCTATATGGCGTGGCGTGCGAAATCTATACCGACCACAAGAGCCTCAAGTATCTCTTCACCCAGAAGGAATTAAACTTGCGATAGAGACGCTGGCTCGAACTGATCAAAGACTATGACTTGACGATCGACTACACTCCGGGCAAGGAAAATGTGGTTGCGGATGCTCTGAGTCAAAAATATCTTGCCTCGCTATCCATCAACCGCAGACTACTACAAGATCTAGAAGAAATGGGCATCGATCTCCGGGTTCGATTCAGGGATGTACGGTTGGCGCAGCTGCAGTTAGAGCCGAGTTTGCTGAAAAAGATCATGGCCGCTCAGAAGGATGATCCATACCTGAAGAAAGTGTACGAGCAAATTTCGACAGGTAGTGCGACCGACTTTGCGGAAGACAAGACCGGCATGGTGAGATTGAATGGCCGACTATGTGTTCCGGATGATTCAGAACTACAAAAGAAGATAATGTCGGAGGCGCATTATGCGAAATATATCTTGCATCCAGGCAGTACCAAGATGTATAAGGACCTCCGTACGACCTTCTGGTGGCACGGGATGAAGAGAGATGTGGCGCTCTTCGTGTCACAATGCATGGCCTGTCAGGAGGTGAAAGCTGAGCATCAGCGACCGAGCAGGGAGATGCAGAACCTTGCTATTCCCGAGTGAAAGTGGGATCATGTCACTATGGATTTTATCGTTGGCCTGCCGAAGATACCACGGAGGAACGACGCCATCTGGTCATCGTCGATCGATAAACCAAGTCAGCGCACTTTATCGCCATCAAAGTTACTTGGAGCGTTGAACGTCTGGCGCAGATTTATCTTGACGAGATAGTACGGCTGCACGGAGTTCCAATATCCATCGTCTCTGATCGGGATTCAAGGTTCATGTCGCGATTTTGGAGTAGCCTTTAGTCGGCGCTGGGTACCAAGTTGCAGTTCAGCTCATCTTACCATCCTCAGACCGACGGCCAAACGGAGCACGTTAATCAGATTCTCGAAGACATGCTATAGCTCTGCGCAATTGACTTCAAATCAAGCTGGGACGTCCACCTACCGCTGGCGGAATTTGCATACAACAATAGCTACCAATCCAGCATCCAAATGGCGCCGTATGAAGCTTTGTACGGCCGGAAGTGCAGTTCGCCCATTTGCTGGGATAAAGTCGGAGAACGGCAGATACTCGGCCCGGAGCTGGTGGAACAGACTGTGGAAAAGGTCAAGCTAATTCGAAAAAGACTGAAGATTACATAGAGTCGGCAAAAGAGCTATGCCGACACCCATCTAAGACCGCTTGAGTTCCAGGTAGGCGATCATTTGTTCTTGAAGGTGTCGCCCATGTGAGGAGTTACTCGGTTCGGTGCGAAGGAGAAGCTGAGTCCGAGATTCGTTGGGCCGTTCGAAATACTCGAGCGGGTCGCCCCAGTAGCCTATAAAATTGCCCTACTGCCGGCGCTCGAAGGTGTGCATAATGTCTTCCACGTCTCTCAGCTGCGGAAGTATGTGCACGTCCCTAGCCACGTGGTAGACTTTGGCCAGCTGGAGCTAAGGTCCGACTTATCCTACGTTGAAGAGCCAGTTCAAATCTTAGAACGCAAGGATAAGCTGCTGCGAAGTTGAGTGATCCCTCTTGTTCGCATACTCTAGAGGAACCATACGGCGGAAGAGTCGACATGGGAACTCGAGTCAGAGATGAAAGAAAAGTTTCCTTCATTATTTTCATAGAGGTAGGTTCTGTTCTTAAGTTTCGAGGACGAAACATATTTTTAGTTGGTTATGGTGTAGTGTCCCATCCCTACATCGTGTCCCATTTTCGTCCACGGGGTGCGCGAGAAAGGAACACTGTCGCTATCGATTCGGTCGGGACCGATAGGTCGGAATCGGCCGAGTCGATCAAACGGGAACGGTTGAATTAAGATCCATTCCACGTTATGGAATGGCTTCTTCGGAACCAATTCCCATATTCAGCAGGTAGTGCCTCAAGGATTGACTCTGCGGCTGAGTCGGGAGAGACCTCCCGTTGGTCTGCTTTTTACGCCGCTTGCGTTGGTTTTGGCTTTGGTTTTCTGAATGAGTTTTCGTGAATGTTTTCGAAGGTTTTCATGGTTTACATTTCGAACTCGCATCTCCTATCGAACTCTTGCATAATACAGTGTTCTAATCGGTTGCTCGTGCGATTTCAGGTGATCGCGTAGGCGACGTCTAGCGCAGCCAACAAGTCCCTCGCCTCAAGCAAAAACTCAATGTGAGTGGCTGACCTCCTTCATCTTGACACTCTATTTCAAAAATGAGAACTTGGGTAATGGTAATGAAATGGAATGATTCGCTTGGAAAACACAAGTCCTATGTTTGAGTAGAGAAAAGATGAATTATGTAGAAAAGAGAGAGAATTATTTTAGGCTTGCAAAACAACTAAATGAATCGATTACATAACAAGCCCCAACGGTACCCCCAAATATACCTTGTTAACCTATCAAGGTCATGGACAACTTGTCGACAAGGGCGATGGTTTCTTCGAGCGGCAACCCGGGGCCACGGGACCGACTCGGCCTAGGAAGAAACAGGTTATAGCCGAGCTGGGTATGAAACAACCGGTAAGACGGGGACTTGCATCAGAGCTCGCTACTTGCGTTGCAAGGGTCCCGTATTACCAGGCTACGTCCAAGATGGCTAGTTAACGCCAGTGACCTCCACATCAAACACTTGATATAAATTGTTATTCAACTAACAGGGAAGGTGATGGTATGTTTTATGTTGCAACGGCACGCTCTGCCGAGGGAAATTCTGGTGTAACTTACTTGGGTTATGTTTCGTCAAATGCTTCGTATGAAATTACCTAGGATGGTTAGAAAGATCACGAAAAACAAGTTGTGTAAATATTTATCTAAATTCTTGAATCAAATGAGAGCCTGGAACTAATTAGCCACTCGCCAGTACATGTTGATTGTACTGATACTCGCTCTCTCTACAGGTGCGATAAATCAGGAGGAGCGTGCCGCGTGAAGGGAGGCTACGCTCGTGTGTTTTGAAACTTCGTCCTTGCGGTCGAAGTTTGGATCCAATCTCTTTTGAAGACTCCGCTGTCGAAGGCCAAAAAGACAGATGGAGCGACTTCCCGTCATCCCAGGTGGTTTTGTAATGCTGGTTGTAATCAAGGGATGAAATATATGGAATGGCTATCTTGTCGACGTACATTTTGTAATGGAGTCAATTTGTAAAAAGCCCGCGCGACGCCTTTGTATCGAGTCTGTAAAAGGATGTTCATTATCAATAAAGCTTAAATTTCCTTCTCTATAATGTGTGTTCAATTTACTCTACGCATTCTCTTGTTGTTGTGTTTCGGATAACCTTATGACTATACCTTGTACGAGCACAACTTAGGTTGCACGGCATCACGCCTGGGGGACGACTATTGATTCTGCGGAATCGGGGCGTTACATAATGGTATCAGAGCACGGCTTTACGTCCTTGGCCTCTAGTGTCGAGTTTCCAGTATCAAATTATTGGTCTCGTGTCGATGAGATATGTCGTTCCATACGAGGGAGTCTGTAATAAGTTTGGTGACTAATGTATTTTTACCTTCAAAATCCCAGAAGGTACGACGGTGAATATGGCGGCGAACGAAGAAAGTGCTTTGAGCGGCTCGAGTAGCTCGAGGCCTGGACCGTCTAACGATGCCATGGAACTGATGTTGCACATGCTGGAAGCGCAACAACAACAAGCTCAGGAGAATCAACGCCTGAATGAGCAACATCGACGGGAGACAGAGGCACATCGACGGGAGGTACAGGCACGCCAGATCCAGTTCGAGGCCCGATTCGATGCACAATTCAAGTTGCAGCAGAAGCAGCTTGATACTCTTCAGCAGATTGTTCAGACAGTAGTGGCTAACAACAATAACTCCGCGACAACTCCTGCCGTGACCGAGCCTGCGGCCAGACAAAGTGAAGTCGAACTGGAGGTACCTAAGCTTATGCCTGCGGCACCGAGAAGTTTTAACTTCGATGTGTCAAAATTCACAAAGAGCTTCCGTACTTCCTTTTGCGGTACTGAAGACCCTTCATTGGCGATCGATTGGCTGGAGGAGTTAGAAGACCGGTTCGAGCTTCTGGGTGTCGATGAGTCCAAGAAAGTCGCATGCGCTCAACTTCTACTCTGATTTAACGCACACGACTGGTGGGCCGTGCAGAAGCGAGCAATCAGACGCAACGATGAGACAACAATAATTTCTTGGGCCACCTTCCGAGAGGTGTTCGAGATCGAGTACCTTCTCGAAGCCGTTCGACAAGAGAAGGAGAATGAATTCATGCAGCTAAAGCAAGGGAATATGACGGTGCGGCAGTATGCAGCAGAGTTCAACAAGTTAGCCAAGTTTGCTGGAGAATTCCTACCCTCCCTGGCGAATCGTGCTCGACGGTTCGAAGTGGGCCTACGGCCATCTATTTACGCCCATGTGTCTGTTCCAAAATACCAAACGATGGGGGAGTCTCTCAACCACGCCCTCCGCCTTGAAAGCCAATACCCTCCAGATGCAGCCGGCGCTGTGCATACACACAATCACAAACGCCCTAGCCACGTAGGAGGAAACAATGTGACCAAGCATCCAAACAATGGGCAACAAGGCGGGTATCAAGGGCGAAATCCATGGCCTTACTGCATTCGTTGTCATCGACCCGGTCACACTATCGTCGAGTGCCGGATACCAGAGGATGGATGCTGGAACTGTGGCAAGAAGGGCCACAATTGTGCTGAATGTCCGACCGGGCCGAACCCAACGGTGCCCTAACAGCACCGTCCAATGGCGCCCCAACAGCACCGTCCAGGGAATCAAGTTCCAGCGCACCGAGCCCATCAACCAGTACCACAAAATGGCCAAGACCGTCGCCCCAATGCCCAGGGCCGCGTCTACGCCATGACTCGAGATGAAGTGCATGCATCAGATACGGTCGTGACAGGTATACTAAATTTCAATAATGTGCCTGCTCGTGTACTATTTGATTCAGGCGCTTCGCATAGTTTTATATCGGCGGACTTTGCCGCCGAGCACAAATTTCCTGTAATATCATTAGATCTCGACCTTAGCGTAACCACACCCTCGGGCACACCAATACTCACAAACTTAGCCTGTGCCGACGGGATTACCTGTATCGGCGGTCAAAAGATCGATCTTGACGTGATAGTTCTAGATATGAAGGACTTTGACATCATTCTGGGAATGGATTGGCTCGGGCCGTACAACGCAACCATAGACTACGTCGGAAAGACGGTCACCTTCCGCATGCCAGGAGTGCCCGAATTTTGCTTTTCGTGTGGTGAGGCATCGTCGACCTGCATGCTGATCTTGGCGATTTCCGCTCGGAGGATACTGCATTCTGGGTGCGAAGGCTATTTGGCGTCCGTTCGAGACATGCAACAAGATGGTGCAAACGCGGGTCAGACCGATATTGTGGTAGAATTCCCCGATGTGTTCCCGGACGAGCTATCCGGCATGCCCCCCGACCGAGAAATCGAGTTCAGCATCGATACATTCCCTGATACCAGACCGATTTCCAAGGCCCCGTATAGAATGGCCCCCGCCGAGCTGAAGGAACTCAAGGTCCAATTACAAGAGTTACTCGATAGAGGATTTATTCGGCCTAGTGTTTCACCGTGGGGAGCGCCCGTGTTGTTCGTGAAGAAGAAGGATGGGTCCATGCGTCAGTGCGTCGATTACCGAGAGCTGAACAAGGCCACCATCTGGAACAAGTATCTATTGCCCCGCATAGACGACTTATTCGATCAACTGCAAGGCGCCTCGGTATTTTCGAAGATTGATCTCCGCTCGGGCTATCATCAACTCAAGATTAAGTCAGACGATGTGCAAAAGTCAGCCTTTTGCACTCGGTACGGCCACTACGTGTTCCTGGTGATGCCATTCGGCCTGACGAACGCCCCTGCCGCCTTCATGGATCTAATAATCGGGTATTTTGACCCTTTCTTGATAAATTTGTGGTAGTCTTTATTGATGATATTCTCGTCTACTCAAAGGACAGGGCGCAGCATGCAGAACATCTACGGGCCGTGCTCCAGACACTTCGAGAGAATGAGTTATATGCAAAGCGGAGTAAGTGCGAATTTTGGCTAAGCAGCGTATCCTTTCTCGGTCACATCATTTCATCCGAAGGCATTGTAGTCGATCCGAAGAAAGTGGAAGCTGTTGCTGATTGGAAGCGGCCTAGTCTGCTAGTGAGATTCGAAGCTTTCTTGGTTTGGCGGGATACTATCGTCATTTCGTGAAAGACTTCGCGAAGATTGCATCGCCATTGACTCGCCTCACTCAAAAGGGCGTCGTGTATGAGTGGTCGGATGACTGTAAAGCTTCATTCCAGGAGCAAAACAGCGACTAATTTTGGCACCCATACTCGCACTTCCGGATGGGCCAGAGGGTTTTCAGATATTCAGCGATGCTTCAGGCTAGGGCTTGGGATGTGTGCTCATGCAGCGAAACAAGGTGATATCCTTCGCCTCCAGACAGTTAAAGCCGCACGAGAAGAACTATCCTACGCACTACCTGGAGTTAGCGGCGATTGTGTTCGCATTAAAATTGTGGCGTCACTATCTATATGGCGTGGCGTGCGCAATCTATACCGACCATAAGAGCCTCAAGTATCTCTTCACCCAGAAGGAATTGAACTTGCGATAGAGACGCTGGCTCGAACTGATCAAAGACTATGACTTGACGATCGACTACACTCCGGGCAAGGGAAATGTGGTGGCGGATGCTCTGAGTCAAAAATATCTTGCCTCGCTATCCATCAACCGCAGACTACTACAAGATCTAGAAGAAATGGGCATCGATCTGGGTTCGATTCAGGGATGTACGGTTGGCGCAGCTGCAGTTAGAGCCGAGTTTGCTGAAAAAGATCATGGCCGCTCAGAAGGATGATCCATACCTGAAGAAAGTGTGCGAGCGAATTTCGACAGGTAGTGCGACCGACTTTGCAGAAGACAAGACCGGCATGCTGAGATTGAATGGCCGACTATGTGTTCCGGATGATTCAGAACTGCGAAAGGAGATAATATCGGAGGCGCATTATGCGAAATATACCTTACATCCAGGCAGTACCAAGATGTATAAGGACCTCGTACGACCTTCTGGTGGCACGGGATGAAGAAGATATGGTGCTTCATGTCGTAATATGGCCTGTCAGCAGGTGAAAGCTGAGCATCAGCGACCGAGCAGGGAGATGCAGAACCTCGCTATTCCCGAGTAGAAGTGGGATCACGTCACTATGGATTTTATCGTTGGCCTGCCGAAGATACCACGGGGGAACGACGCCATCTGGGTCATCGTCGATCGATAAACCAAGTCAGCGCACTTTACCACCATCAAAGTTACTTGGAGCGTTGAACGCCTGGCGCAGATTTATCTTGACGAGATAGTACGGCTGTACGGAGTTCCAATATCCATCGTCTCTGATCGGGATTCACGGTTCATGTCGCGATTGGAGTAGCCTTCAGTCGGCGCTGGGTACCAAGTTGCAGTTCAGCTCAGCTTACCATCCTCAGACCGACGGCCAAACGGAGCGCGTTAATCAGATTCTCGAAGACATGCTATGGCTCTGCGCAATTGACTTCAAATCAAGCTGGGACGTCCACCTACCGCTGGTAGAATTTGCATACAACAATAGCTACCAATCCAGCATTCAAATGGCGCCGTATGAAGCTTTGTACGGCGGAAGTGCAGATGCCCATTTGCTGGGATAAAGTCGAAGAACGGCAGATACTCGGCCCGAGCTGGTGGAACAGACTGTGGAAAAGGTCAAGCTAATTCTGGAAAGACTAAGATTGCATAGAGTCGGCAAAAGAGCTACACCGACACCCATCGAAGACCGCTTGAGTTCCAGGTAGGCGATCATGTGTTCTTGAAGGTGTCGCCCATGCGAGGAGTTACTCGGTTCGGTGCGAAGGGGAAGCTGAGTCCGAGATTCGTTGGGCCGTTCAAAATACTCAGCGGGTCGCCCCAGTAGCCTATAAAATTACCCTACTGCCGGCGCTCGAAGGTGTGCATAATCTTCCAGTCTCTCAGCTGCGGAAGTATGTGCACGACCCTAGCCACGGTGGACTTTGGCCAGCTGGAGCTAAGGTCCGACTTATCCTACGTTGAAGAGCCAGTTCAAATCTTAGAACGCAGGATAAGCTGCTGCGAAGTTGAGTGATCCCTCTTGTTCGCGTACTCTGGAGGAACCATGCGGCGGAAGAGTCGACATGGGAACTCGAGTCAGAGATGAAAAAAAGTTTCCTTCATTATTTTCATAGAGGTAGGTTCTGTTCTTAAGTTTCGAGGACGAAACATATTTTTAGTTGGTTATGGTGTAGTGCCCCGTCCCTACATCGTGTCCCATTTCGTCCATGGGGTGCGCGAGAAAGGAACACTGTCGCTATCGATTCGGTCAGGACCGATAGGTCGGAATCGGCCGAGTCGATCAAACGGGAACGGTTGAATTAAGATCCATTCCACGTTATGGAATGGCTTCTTCGGAACCAATTCCCATATTCAGCGGGTAGTGCCTCAAGGATTGACTCTGCGGCTGAGTCGGGAGAGACCTCCCGTTGGTCTGCTTTTCACGCCGCTTGCGTTGGTTTTGGCTTTGGTTTTCTGAATGAGTTTTCGTGAATGTTTTCGAAGGTTTTCATGGTTTACATTTCGAACTCGCATCTCCTATCGAACTCTTGTATAATACAGTGTTCTAATCGGTTGCTCGTGCGATTTCAGGTGATCGCATAGGCGACGTCTAGCGCAGCCAACAAGTCCCTCGCCTCAAGCAAAAACTCAATGTGAGTGGCTGACCTCCTTCATCTCGACCCTCTATTTCAAAAATAAGAACTTGGGTAATGGTAATGAAATGGAATGATTCGCTTGGAAAACACAAGTCCTATGTTTGAGTAGAGAAAAAATAAATTGTGTAGAAAAGAGATAGAATTATTTTAGGTCTGTAAAACAACTAAATGAATCTATTACATAACAAGCCCCAACGGACCCCAAATATACCTTGTTAACCTATCAAGGTCATGGACAACTTGTCGACAAGGGCAATGGTTTCTTCGAGCGGCAACCCGGGCCACGGGACCGACTCGGCATAGGAAGAAACAGGTTATAGCCGAGCTGGGTATGAAGCAACCGGTAAGACGGGGACTTGCATCGGAGCTCGCTACTTGCGTTGCAAGGGTCCCGTATTACCAGGCTACGTCCAGGATGGCTAGTTAACGCCAGTGACCTCCACATCAAACACTTGATATAAATTGTTATTCAACTAACAGGAAGGTGATGGTATGTTTTATGTTGCACGGCGGGCTCTGCCGAGGGAAATTCTGGTGTAACTTACTTGGGTTATGTTTCGTCAAATGCTTCGTATGAAATTACCTAGGATGGTTAGAAAGATCACGAAAAGCAATTTGTGTAAATGTTATCTAAATTCTTGAATCAAATGAGAGCCTGGAACTAATTAGCCACTGCCAGTATATGTTGATTGTACTGATCCTCGCTCTCTCTACAGGTGCGATAAATCAGGAGGAGCGTGTCGCGTGAAGGGAGGCTACACTCGTGTGTTTTAAAACTTCGTCCTTGCGGTTGAAGTTTGGATCCAATCTCTTTTGAAAACTCCGCTGTCGAAGGCCAAGAAGACAGATGGAGCGACTTCCCGTCATCCCAGGTGGTTTTGTAATGCTTGTTGTAATCAAGGGATGAAATGTATGGAATGGCTATCTCGTCGACTTTATTTTGTAATGGAGTCAGTTTGTAAAAAGTCCGCACGACGCCTTTGTATCGAGTCTGTAAAAGGATGTTCATTATTAATAAAGCTTAAATTTCCTTCTCTATAAGTGTGTTCAATTTACTCTGCGCATTCTCTTGTTGTTGTGTTTCGGATAACCTTATGACTATACCTTGTACGAGCGCAACTTAGGCTTGCACGGCATCACGCCCGGGGGACGACTATTGATTCTGCGGAATCGGGGCGTGACATAATGGTATCAGAGCACGGCTTTACGTCCTTGGCCTCTAGTGTCGAGTTTCCAGTCTCAAATCGTTGGTCTCGTGTCGATGAGATATGTCGTTCCATACGAAGGAGTCTGTAATAAGTTTGGTGACTAATGTATTTTTACCTTCAAAATCCCAGAAGGTACGGCGGTGAATATGGCGACGAACGAAGAAAGTGCTTTGAACGGCTCGAGTAGCTCGAGGCCTGGACCGTCTAACGATGCCATGGAACGTTTGTTCGCATGCTGGAAGCGCAACAACAACAAACTCAGGAGAATCAACCTGAATGAGCAACATCGACGGGAGACAGAGGCACATCGACGGGAGGTACAGGCACGCCAGACCCAGTTCGAGGCCCGATTCGATGCACAATTCAAGTTACAGCAGAAGCAGCTTGATACTCTTCAGCAGATTGTTCAGACAGTAGTGGCCAACAACAACAACTCCGCGACAACTCCTGCCGTGACCGAGCCTGCGGCCAGACAAAGTGAAGTCGAACCGGAGGTACCTGAGCTTATGCCTGCGGCACCGAGAAGTTTCAACTTCGACGTGTCAAAATTCACAAAGAGCTTCCGTACTTCCTTTTGCGGTACTGAAGACCCTTCGTTGGCGATCGATTGGCTGGAGGAGTTAGAAGACCGGTTCGAGCTTCTGGGTGTCGATGAGTCCAAGAAAGTGCATGCGCTCAACTTCTACTCTGATTGAACGCGCACGACTGGTGGGCCGTGCAGAAGCGAGCAATCAGACGCAACGACGAGACAACGATAATTTCTTGGGCTACCTTCCGAGAGGCGTTCGAGATCGAGTACCTTCCCGAAGCCGTTCGACAAGAGAAGGAGAATAAATTCATACAGCTAAAGCAAGAGAATATGACGGTGCGGCAGTATGCAGCAGAGTTCAACAAGTTAGCCAAGTTTGCTGGAGAATTCCTACCCTCCCTGGCGAGTCGTGCTCGACGGTTCGAAGTGGACCTACGGCCATCTATTTACGCCCATGTGTCTGTTCCAAAATACCAAACGATGGGGGAGTCTCTCAACCACGCCCTCCGCCTTGAAAGCCAATACCCTCCAGATGCTGCCGGCGCTGTGCATACACACAATCACAAATGCCCTAGCCACGTGGGAGGAAACAATGTGACCAAGCATCCAAACAATGGGCAACAAGGCGGGTATCAAGGGCAAAATCCATGGCCTTACTACATCCGTTGTCGCCGGCCCGGTCACACTATCGTCGAGTGCCGGATACCAGAGGATGGATGCTGGAACTGTGGCAAGAATGGCCACAATTGTGCTGAATGTCTGACCAGGCCGAACCCAACGGTGCCCTAACAGCTCCGTCCAATGGCGCCCCAACAGCACCGTCCAGGGAATCAAGTTCCAGCACACCGAGCCATCAACCCGTACCGCAAAATGGCCAAGACCGTCGCCCCAATGCCCAGGGCCGCGTCTATGCCATGACTCGAGATGAAGTGCATGCATCAGATACGGTCGTGACAGGTATACTAAATTTCAATAATGTGCCTGCTCGTGTACTATTTGATTCAGGCGCTTCGCATAGTTTTATATCGGCGGACTTTGCCGCCGAGCACAAATTTCCTGTAATATCATTAGATCTCAACCTTAGCGTAACCACACCCTCGGGCACACCAATACTCACAAACTTAGCCTGTGCTGACGGTATTATCTGTATTGGCGGTCAAAAGATCGATCTTGACGTGATAGTTCTAGATATGAAGGACTTTGACATCATTCTGGGAATGGATTGGCTCGGGCCGTACAACGCAACCATAGACTGCACCGAAAGACGGTCACCTTCCGTATGCCAGGAGTGCCGAATTCTTCTTTTCGTATGGTGAGGCGTCGTCGACCTGCATGCTGATCTCGGCGATTTCTGCTCGGAGGATGCATTCTGGGTGCGAAGGCTATTTGGCGTCCGTTCGAGACATGCGACAAATGGTACAAACGCGGGTCAGACAGACATTGTGGTAGAATTCCCCGATATGTTCCCGGACGAGCTACCCGGCGTGCCCCCCGACCGAGCGTCCCGGCATTCAGGAGGAGCATGCCGCGTGAAGGGAGGCTACGCTCGTGTTTTGAAACTTCGTCCTTGCGGTCAAAGTTTGGATCCAATCTCTTTTGAAGACTCCGCTGTCGAAGGCCAAGAAGACAGATGGAGCGACTTCCTGTCATCCCAGGTAGTTTTGTAATGCTGGTTGTAATCAAGGGATGAAATGTATGGAATGGCTATCTCGTCGACATTCATTTTGTAATGGAGTCAGTTTGTAAAAAGCCCGCGCGGCACCTTTGTATCGAGTCTGTAAAAGGATGTTCATTATCAATAAAGCTTAAATTTCTTCTCTATAATGTGTGTTCAATTTACTCTGCGCATTATCTTGTTGTTGTGTTTCGGATAACCTTATGACTATGCCTTGTACAAGCGCAACTTAGGCTTGTACGGCATCACGCCCGGGGGACGACTATCGATTCTGTGGAATCGAGGCATGACAGCCTTGCACGAGCGAAATCTAGGCTCGTGCGGCATCACGCCTTAACGAGGACGATCGCTCCTACGGGAGCGGGGCGTGACACTATCAATTTTGGTTTGACCTTAGGATGGGGTCAATATTGATATTATTGTTTGGGAACTATGATTCTAATACTGACGGATTGACTTTAGCCTAGAGAGATGGCCTAGCGGTTAGGCAAGACGTCTATGTTGCGAGAGTTAGCATCGGTACGAGTGATCTTGAGGATTAATTAGTTTGGATGTTGGTGTTGATGAATGGGATGATTCAAGAGTATGAGAATACCACTCAGGAGCCTCGGCTGAAATGTATATATATCAGGGACACCCGAATATGTGCACGATCTGACTCGAGTGGAAATATTAGAATTCTCTATCATGAGGCTTGGTTGAAATATATGTATTTTGGGGACGCCTGAAATATGTGCACGATCTAATTAAGTGATACATTGAATTCAAGTGAGACTGTAGGAATGGAACGGTCGATGATTTTGAGATTGTGAGTTTCAAAAAAAAGATTGATAGTGGTGCGAGCGTGGCTCGGATTGAAGAAACGTATAGAAAGAATGTGAAAATCGTTGGAAGTTGAATCAAGTGATAAGTCAATAAGTGAGTACTCAGTTAGTTTCGAGGACGAAACTATTTCTGAGTGGTATATGATGTAGTGCTCCGTCCCGCTCAGCCAATCGGAAGAATCGAAACACTGACAGTTTGGACTTAGCCATGCAATGGCTACTCGAAGACCCGCTCGGTCGAGACGACTCCTCGCACAGATGGGTGGCTTCGGTGAACTTTCTTCATATTGTCCTTCGCACTAATAATACAAAAGTTTTCTATGCACGAATAGGCTTGATAATAAAAGAGACGAATCCACATAGCTAAGGAAATAATCCAAAGTCAGGTCAAATTGAGTTAGAATATGGAAAGGTCCCATGGCCGGCTTAGAAATGTTGTACGATGGCTTTCAAAATGACACCGGTCCTTTGTCCCGTAGCTTGGGGGAAGGAAAGTTAGTCTTCACCACAAAGCTATGAATTAGCTTAATTCATAGGCGTTGCCCGCATAAATGCTTGATAAAGCATGTACGGTTCCAGCGTTTGAGGGTTGGCATAGCCTTCCTTCGCCCCACGGGTTAAGTTGTATCGCACGGCTTGTGACATAAGTCTAGGCACCCAAGAACTTGGTTGTTCAAAGTCGAACGCGTGCATGGCACGTTCCCATGATGCAAGGCTTGACGCAGTCTTTGCTGGTCAAGTTGTTGCACGATTAAGTTAGGCAAGTTATGTTAGGCTATCGGAGTAGTAGCAAGCACGGTCCTACGAGTTCTACGGCTGGGTATAACCATATAGTCTTACGGTCTCATGGCCAGTCGTAAGAGTATGACTTGGACGGTAGTGTCGCATAGAGTTCAAGTTGGTTTAAGGCACGATGTCGTGGACTTAGTGTTTTTAAGGCACGGGCCATAGTTGATTAAATTTAGTTGGGAGGAGGGCTTTCAAATAGTCGTTCCTGAGTCGAATGAAATGATAGGGCAAGAAGGAAGAATGCTCGCGACCATGGGTCGTCGAGGCGGTCTCAGATGTGAGAAGTGTTGAACTTGGCCCTGAGAGAGTTGGTAACAATAGAAGAAAAATTACTGTGTAAGACGTTACTTCGAGTCGAGTCTTGCATGGTCATTGGACAACTTGTCGACAAGGTAAAAGTTTCCTCGACCGGCATCCCCGGGCCACGGGACCATTTCGGCCTAGGAGGAAACACAGTATAGCCGAGCTGGGGGTACCACTCAGGTTATTCGGGAACTTTCAGCGGGCTCGCTACTTGCGCTGAAAGGGTCGCCGAATAACAAAGCTATAAGTCCATGATAGCTTGTGGTGCTTGTGACCTTTCATATAGATGGGTCGACACGGGCGACAATTTGTAGGTGTGCCTTTGGATTAAGTCGAGTTGAATAGGTGCACGATCAGAAGACAATGTTTGGAGCCTAAGATTTGGCTGCAACGTAGACACCGTGCTTCGGCACGGGATGTGGAATCGAGTCTTAAGTTGTTGGTATAGAGTTGCATAAGTTTGGGTTTGTGTCGTTCGAGTTTAAGTCAGGAAGTGCCACAAGGCATAGTTTATTGTGTGACACTAAGTTCACAAGTCTTGATTGAGTCGGTCGGTGATTAAAGCGGCAAGGGCCACGAGGCGGCAATATGGTTAAGTCACACTGAGTTGCGAGGCACGGCCTCAATATGGACTTGTAGCACGGTCACATGGAAATTGTGTACTATTGTGTAGTTGCGTCTCTGAGTATGGGCCGAAAGACAAACACAACTTGATAAGTTGACGTTGTTGACACGAGAAGGGTCTAAGAGGCAAAGTATAAGTAACTTGCTTGTGCAAGGCACGGAGATGGTCTAGAGACACAAAATAGGTCGAGAGTCTATGTCCTAAAAATGATCCTAAGGCAAGAGTAGAAAGACAATCGTAAAGGGATTATGTTGCACAAAGTAAATGAACGAGTTGATTTTGTATGGATGGGCGAGGAGCTCATTCCACCAGTACAGTTGAGTACTGATACCTACACAGTTTTCATGTGCAGGCACAGGTAGAAGCTCGTAGCATGGAGCTCGCTTGGATGCGTCGAGGCACGGAGTTCTTGATGATTCGAGACGTGCGGCGGCATGGAGTCTGGACTTATACGGGACATAATGTATGGACATCGCCTATCTAAAGCTTCCGCTGGCCAACTCAAATTGTATTGAGAGATGAGAAAGAGCAGAGTGACTTATAATGTGAGAAGAGTAAGCTTGAGTGATTGTAATCTTGGCCTCGTGCCATATTGTAATCTTTGTTCCAATATTAATAAAAGCGTATTTCTACATGACTTGTGTTTGCTTCAAATTTTTGCTGCTGTATCAATGTTTCCACTTGGGACTTCTGTGCGACGACCCCGTCGCTTAGCCTGTAATCGGCCTTTATGGAACCCGCCTTGAGTGAGCACAATTTAGGCTCACACGGTATCATGCCTTAGCGAGGACGATCGCTCCTACGGGAGCGGGGCGTGACATGATAAGGAATATAATCAAAGTCTAGGCATGAGCAATAAAGGATTTAAATCTAAGTCACGATTGCATTTAAGTCACTTGGATATAGTCAAGAATCGAGACGGTCGCCATAATATAAGAAGATGACCAAAACTGGTTGGTCAAGACCAAGGGATCAAACTTAGGTGATATTGAATTTAAGAAATAATTCAAGGACGAGGAAGTAAAAAAATTTTGTACTAGGATAGAAAAATCAAGGAAAGATTTCATAGGTAAGTCAAGGTAATCATCTCACTCTGCTTCGTCTACCGCCAAACTTTTCCGATTGTCATTTATAAATGCTACTTTTACCTTACGAGCCCAAAATACGATCTTTAATCATGAAAATCAAACCGTTATATGACTACTACCAAAATCATTATTCCAAGGCTACCAACCCATGAAGTATACTCTTTGTTAGAGCTTAATACTATCCACTTAATCATCCTTAAATTCCAAATTCTTCTACCTTGTCCTAAATTGATCCGAACCTCTAAATCAAGGTTTATGAAATCCTGAACTTGTTCTAATTACGCTCCTCGTATTACTCAAATCTAATACCAATATGTCATACAGAACTTATTCTCTATTATAAAATCAACCTTCACATTTCTTCAACTTACATCTTCATACATTATCCTTATTACATTTAGAAACCTCACATAATCTCTAAGAGTTTTCTTTAACTCAAAATGTCGTGTTCTCCCTATTCCTAGTCATTCTCTTACCAATCTTTATTCAATTTCATGTCGTCACCGTATATAGTCATAAGCTTCCTGCTTATACATTTGAATTCCAATTTTAGTGTCTTGTCTTAATTTCTTATGGTAATATTCCAAGAATTAGTAACAACAAGCATCTAAATTCTCAAGAATCAAGCCCTCGAATATCCTTATCAGTTCTAAAAGTCAACTACAAATTATTGTAGTTCTCACCATTAATATTGATTCCACTGTCATTCTAACTCAAAATTCTCTTACTTCCTTCCAAAATAATCCATACCCAAAGTAACCTCTCTAGTATAATGGGTTCCAAACTGATGTTACCGGTCTCTTAGTTTCATTCTCAATCTCAATCACAACTCTATCCCAAATTCTATATCAATGTCCAACATTTTATATTCCTACCAAGATCATATGATAACAAATTACGTCCTTTTCAAGTTAGACGGCTACAATACTTCCTCGGACCTTCCAAGGTAAAGAGATATGAGATTTCAAAATGATTTTAAAGTGTAGCAGCAGAAATAGATACGAGATAGATGATTGATGTGATCAGGACAGAGTTAATTAAGACAAAGAATAATGGTAATTCAAGGAAGCAATGGTAAGACAAAGAAATAATGATAAAATTGTTCTTGATCATCTGGTCATAAAGAAGTGAACCAATTTCAGATATGATCTGATAACCATACACGTCTTCTTGAAATCATGTTGCCAGAATTTTCGCCATGTCAGTAAGCGTAGCTACAATAAACGATGGAATCCATAACTAAGGTATACACCCTATAATCATATTATCTAGAATTCTCGCCATGCCCCAACCGGTATGGCTGCAAGAAATTCCAAATTCTATAACTATGATAGTATATCCAAAATCAGGCTCTATGTCCTTGTCATGGTAGCTAGTATGACTGCGATAAATTCTAAACTCCATAAATAAAGCAGACATTTACATTTCTCACTATCCTTATCAAATATGTCATCAGATTATACCTCAATTCAATCAATAAAAATTTATCTAAATACAAAATCAAAGTCAACAACGAACATCAAGATTCAAAATTTAACAACAAATCAAGGATAGGTAAATGAAAACAAGCGAAAACAGATCCCGATGTAGGATTTAGAGAGAGATTCTCAGGGGTTATCCCATGGATACTATCTAGGTCAAATTTCAAAATTCCTGAAATACATCCAAAAACAATCTCAACCTAAATGGTATATAAGTTCAACTTCTACATTATAGTCTCTCTGGGGTCCATAAACTCATCCTAATGCAAGAATAGGGTTCGATAGTGGACAGATGTTTCAAAATCAGGATGAATAAAAGCAAGTAGAAACAGACTCGAAGGAGTTTCGAAATAAGACTCCCAGGGGTCATCCATGGAATCTATCATGAGTTCCTAATGTGTGACTGAGTACCAAAACTTTTCCATGACTCAAATCTTAATCCTAGGGCAGGCTCGCAGTAGTACAAATAAGCTCAAATACTACCATGACTTCGCATTAATAGCAAAGATAGACCTGCATGGGGATACAATAACGAAACAAACATCTACAAGGCCTAGAACTCCTGAGAGACAACTCACGGTGGATAGAACATCGGGATACGTCTCTGCTAGCATCATCTTATAGTCCAATAATGTAGGGCATAATATTTCCTAAAATTTGTCAACAGGTCCAGTCAGGATGGGAACGAGTACATATCTCCAAAAGCAGTTCCAAAACATGGTAGAAAATATAGATAATAGTAGAATAAAATACATGACGTGTTGTAAAGAAGAACAGGAATACAGGAGATATATAAGTAACTGAGCACATAAATACAATAAGAATCTATGAACTATAAATAATATAAGTGTTTTATAGCATAAGATGGTTATGTAATCGGTTTAGGTTGCACAGGACAAAGATAAGGTAACTCCATTATACGTAAGGGTATAACAGACATGTACATGATTACACTACTGGAAAATAATCACATAACCAATTCAACTCCCCCTTACCCTAATCAATACACAAGGATCTTGTCAAGTTACGTTACGTACATGATTGTTAGTTATACATGAAGCACATATGAACATGAGAGTACATGAGAGAACATGAGTGTACATGAAGAATACGAGTACAAGGAGTACGTGATGCACATGATAAAGTACATGAACATGAAATACCCGATGCACCCGGTAAGGGGATAACATCTCATGACAAGATCCATATAGTACCAATCCGTGTTAACAATGTGTCAGCATCAAGTAAAGTAGTCTAAAGCAGGCAATATAAATACTATCATGAATGAAAATGATCAGGGAATGTACCCGCCTTGATTTGGTTGGAGTCGATGTACGCAACTCGAACGTGTCGACGAGGGATATATACGATGCTATGCTCCACAAGATGGTCTCAAACGACGGTACAGACGGTCCCATCGAGTCCAGAATAGTCCAAGTAGCCTAGTTTGATATAAATAGTCATGATTTATGATTAAACGAAAACAACGTCACCAAATATATATACTATTTTTGGAAATTAATTATATCGTTTAGAAACTATATAATATTAGAATATATATATTTGTTAATCAAATAATTTAGGTAAATACTAGAAGACAAGAAAATCATAAGAAACCTTTTTAGAGCTAAAACCCTAATCGAATTTACATCTAGGACACAAGCCCAAAAATACATCTTATCGAAAGAGTAATGCCCCAGTCCCAAAATACGTAGGACTAGGTACATCGACCTGCCAGCAGTATACATACGAAGTACTCCAATATATGGAAACCTCGTATGAATACATAAGCTGTAAAATGCAGTAAATCCAGAATAACTAAATCTCATCCACTAGATAAATAAATGATATAAAAGCAACTTTGAATTTGTCATGTATACAATCGTTGGGCGGAGACAAAGTCCACTACCAACTATCTCAAATAAAATGTACAAGAAGTGATCAATAAAATAACGAGACGAACCAAGCGCAATCGTCTTCGAAAGAATGGAAAGATCGCGGCCTTGGCTAGAACACCTGCAAAATCACAGAAGCACACACCTGGAGAGATAACCAGGTCCTCAGAGGGACGTAACAAGACACATAATATCATGCCATATAAACTGAATAAATATTGCTCAAATAAATAAGTCAATTGAATTAAACATGGTCCAACACAACCTATTGAACTAGCGTACCATCCCCCCAACCAAA
>JANAVB010040159.1:0-32081 GCA_029216955.1 Iris pallida | reverse complement strand
TTCAGCAGCTCAGTTATGTGCATCCACAGTTATGTGCATCCCTTCGGCTCAGTTATGTGCATCCCTTCAGCAGCTCAGTTATGTGTCGCCCTTCAGCGTCCCAGTCAGGCGCATCATAAAGTGTCAGCATATGCGCCATCAAATGCTTCGACTAATAAAGCATTTATTGAGTAGAACGAGGGTGGCAATCAACCCTCTAGCTTCAAAAGAGCCTCGAAAGACCAAGGAAGACCGCAATCGAAACACGGCTAAAGGAGCAACTTTCGACCCAACCAGAATGGGCAACACCCACTCTAGCGGGAGGAGGAGCTCTCCCAAACCCCAAGGAAGATGATCGGAGCACCGCAATTCCGATCTGTGGCTCTTCCAGCATAACAGAGATGGGGCTCGAGCATCCCGATCTTTGGATGCAACAGGCACCTTCTGCCTACCTCAGAAGCCCTCGACTCTAACTTTTGGATGTAACAGTCACCTTCAAGTGCATCAATGAAACAACGCGTCACATCTTCACCCTCGGGAGCATCTCGTCAACAGAATGTGCTCGAGCAAACAAGTTCATTTCGGGAGGACGTGAGAGAACGAGAAGCAAACTCTCTCCATGCCACTATTTATAGGCCGGGCAAATCAAACCCATGCGCCAAGTGGCTGGCTCTCCGAATCCCGTGCAATGAATTTGTATTAAATGGTGATGAACCTGATGCTTCGAATTCAGCCAAGTCAAGAACGGCTATTTAAAGCACTCGAAGAACGTAATAGTCGGGCCCATAAAAATGTATCATGCAAAAGGATGCGCCGGCCAGACCGCACATCATACTGATGCGCCCATCAGCACCAAGCGCCATACGAGGATGTGCCCCATGCGTCCCCATGCGCCCAGTGGAACGCCGATCGATGCGCCCACTCAAAAGCCCATCACCTGTCAAGAATATTAAATGCCGAAGTCTGACAGAGTTGGCAGTACGTCCCCCGAGGACTGAACAGTTGACAGCTATTTCAGAAGACGAAGCGTCGCCGACGTCAGCATCATCATTGCTCCCCTCCGGCGGTTACAAGCCACGTGGCCGCCCAAACATCTCGCATGCTTCTTCGCAGCCACGTGCCCAAATCTCTACATGCGCCTCAAAAGCCATGCGCCTCAGACTTTTCTCTGATCCCTAAAGACAGAAGTAAAGTTACTACTGAAGCCCCGCATGCGCCTCAAAAGCCATGCGCCCCGACTGGTTCGTGTCTCCTAAAGGTTACGAGCCAAAGTCTCCTCATGCGCCCAATCCCAGGCGCATCCTATCAGATCACTCCCCACCAAATCTGAGATCTTCGAGCCATGGACCTATGACACGCGTCCTTTGACTTGATTCAGCCTATGAAGGGGTGCTAATCACCCAAGATCTCAGCAACTGAAAGATCTTCTCCATTGCTACGTGTCAGCTCGGCCGCATTCCACAAAGGCAATAGGAAGGATTCAACTCCTCAATAAGAGCGCATCGCCCATGCGCCTCCATCAGCAACCACCACGTGGCGTCCCCGCGTACAGGCGCATCCTGTATATGCGCGCATGAGCAGCCAGCCTACAAGACTATAAATAGAGGGATCATTTCCTTCTTCCACACACATCGCACAACCACCGACATACATATACAGAGAGGCAGATACAGACACTCAACGTCTTCTTCCTCTCTGTAAGCTCCAGCACCCAGAGCAACTTAGACCTTCAGAGAACTGAGAACCGTCGTCAGATCGTCAACGGAGTCAACGCATTACCACTCGCTCCATCGACACAAGGTACCCAGATAAACAAAAGTGTACTCCTAGGACTACGTCTAAGTCCTACATTGTAACACTGTTCTGTTTGTAATTGAAATTTACAATCAAAAGATTTAATGGCAAACAAGCTAGTGACTCTGCTGGGGACCTCTTTCTCCTCCATCGAGAAAGCTGTGTCATAATCCGATGACGTGAAGGTGGGCTCCTCCCACAAGACGCTGGTCGTACGCTTCAATCTACAGGCGTATGAGGAGTTCATCTCTGAAGGCAGTGTGAGTCCTTCGAAGCGGCTGCCGATGCCGAAGAAGACTCGCCAAGTCTGGGTGCGCAAGGTCGACGCCTCCGGCACCACCACTGAAGGGGATGCGCCAATGCAGCCTTCTTTTCCCGCTGATGTCCTCAGCAACCAAGATGCGCCCACCGGTGCAGCGCATCTCTCGGGAAAACGTACGGCTGACCACATCCCCCAGCCATCTCCCTCTCAGGCGAGGAAGATGCGTCGACGGAGCAGGGGTGCAGCTAATGCCCTGCGTATCACCTCTGATGCGCCACAGAAGGTCTCTGTCTTTGACAGACTCACTCGCTATAGTGGCGAGGAAAATTTGGATTCTGAGTACTATGCGCCCCAGCGGGCTAGTACGAAGAAGTCCAAGGCAGCACGGGCCATGTGCCTCAAACGTACTATGCCGGCAGCAAACCAGAAGCATGTGCTCACAATCATGCGCGCTGCTGATGGTAAGCTGTATAAGGTCGACTCGGGTGCTTCTGTACCGAAAATGAGTCGACCTTCCAAGTCCTTGTCTCACTTGGGTGCATCTGTTGCGTTCGCAACCAAGTCGAGCAAGGCAAACCCCGTGGTCTTGAACTCCCGCGCCTCCACTGGTTGTGCGTCTGAGGTTCGTTCAAGTCACTGTAAATGTTGTTCCCCCACTACTGATCTGAGCGCCTATTTGGTGTTGGATCAGGGGGCGCAGCATTCACTTAACCACCCATGCGCTTGGCCTTGCCATGCGCCTGATGGGAGTGCGAAGGTGGCACTCTCCTCCAACGATCTGCGTAACGTGATCACTCACAAATGCCGATCAGGAGAGTCGATTAACAAGCACAATGTGCCCCTCACAGGGCACACTTGTGCTGTAGTCACCATCAACTACTGTTGCAAGGCAGCAGTTCCACCAAGACAGTTGGTGTTCCAGCGGCTGCAATCATCAACACCCCTCCGACGTCACCTTGGGAAGAAGGTGTCAATAAAAGAGGAGCCAGAACTAAAGGTTGCTTCATGAAACATAATCTCTAACTTCTCGTCAGTCCGAAAGGCGACTGGCAATTCCTCGTCCTCGTCCAAGAGCCAGCCGAGGAAAACCAAGACAACTGTCCCATCCTCCGGAGTGTTTGAAGGCACTCAGGGGAGAAAGATGATCTTGGAGGAAGCTGGGGGTAGTCAAGCCCTTGTTGATCCTCTTTCTGAAGATGAAGATGTCCTCCAGAGCACAGCTGGGGTGGAAGTCAACCTCCTGGATATAGCTGGGGGTAGTCTAGCCCCTGTGGATCTGCGACTCGAAGACGAAGAAGTCCTCCAAGGCAGAACTGGAGGTAATCAGGCCCTTGCGGATACTTCTCCCAAAGATGAGGGTGTCCTCCAAAACATAGTTGGGGGTAGCCAGGACGAAGCTTCAGGAGAGGCAACTCCTCTACAAGAGAGCGAGGCCGAGAGTGAAGCCTCAACTGATCCATCCGACTCTAGCCGTGGCATGACAGTATACATGACTGGGGGTGATACCGAGCCTGATGCGCCGCCAACAGACCTCGTCCAGCGCGTGGATACCCTGGAGGGAGGACTCAAAACCCTCTCTGCCTCTATGCAAATACTGACTCAAGCAGTGTTTGAGATACGGTCAGCTTTGGCCAGGGCACCTTCTACCGGTCCTGACCCAAGGGCCAATGGAGAATCAAGTGTACCCCTTCAACGGGTATCCTTGGATACGGATCGCCGCGAAGCACCTCGAACGTTGGAGCCATCAAATGCTCAACTCCAGACTGTACCACCTTTCCCGACTCCCAGCTCCACGGAAGACGTGGTGGAGATAATCAGGGACTTGCGCGAGCACTTTGAGTCCAAGAATAGACAAGAGGAACGCCAAAAGATGGGCATCCCCCAACCTTATCCCCTCGAATGGAACAAAGTGGTTTATCCTTCTAAGTATAAACCACAAACATTGATGCCGTACGATGGGAAGGACTCTCCGCGTCGCTATCCGACTTACTTCCAGTCCCAAACGGGACATCTCCGGAAGGAGGATGCACTACTCACCAGCATATTTGTCGGGGCACTGAAAGGAGTGGCATACGACTGGTACTGCAGCCTCCCCGATAACTCTATATCTTCCTTCGACGACTTGACGCGTCTCTTCCTCGACCGTTTCTACGACGGCGGGAAGGACATGACAATGGCGTCCCTCATAGAGATACGCCAAAAAGAGAAGGAAACAGTTCGAGTATTCATCGAACGCTTCCGACAGGCCTGCTTCAGACTGCCCCCAGGCATGCCAGAACATGCACTCCTCTCCTCCCGCAGCATGAACATGCTGCCTGCAGTCAAACTCTGGCTCAACTCTACTCCTCCTTCCGACTGGAGTTCCTTGATCATCGAAGCCGAAGCAGCAGAAAAGAAGGCATCCAATGCTCGCCTTCTGGGAGTTAGTTTCCCTGCCTTTGAGGACAAGGGGAAACGGCCTGCAGCCAATAACCCTGGACGAAAGACGAAGGGGAAACATGCATTGACTGTCAATGCCTCAAAAGGTGAATCAGCGCCTACTCAGAAGCCTCCACTTGTACCAAGGCCAAAGGAGGTTTATTCTTCCAACGATGAAGACACCCTGCAACTCTTCGTGATACTAAAGCAGGGTGACAAGATCAAGTTGCCGGACCTGAAGCGTCCCGACGAGGTTGGGAAAGTGGACAATCCGAGGTACTGTCACTACCATCGGTTTGTCGGACATCCAACTAAGGACTGCTACGTCCTCAAAAACTACATCCAGCGTATGATCAATGCGGATGTTATCTCCGTCGACTACGAGGAGAAAACGGTCTCGGCCAACCTGCTGTCACTTCAATTTGGCACCTTGCCGCCAACCACAACATAAGATGGCGTCGTCCCCATCCCTAAGGTGCAATGGAGGTTGTTAACTTACCACCTACTCGTGACAACGTGAGTGGACTCATCCCACTCACCACATTTCGGGGAGAGGTCTTCTGGGTTTACCCTGATCTCGTCTCTGAGGTTACTCAACCGGAGGTACGCTCTGCCTCCAAAACTAAGGGCAGGAAGATCAAGTCTTGCCGCATGGTCTCTTCCTCTGCGGAAGAGGCACTTCCTGTACAGACGCGTTCACATCAGAACGCCTAACCTGATGAAGTTGCCGTCGAGGTGGTGCCTTCATGCATCGTCCCTGCTGCCCAGAAAGAGGGCCCATCTAAGCCCCCAGCAGCCAATAAGCAGAAGCATGTAGAGGACCGTTTCGATAAGCCTCTGCGAAAGGAGAATGCTTCGGGGCTAGCCAAGCCCTACAACTTCGACATACTGGCACAACTTGCCAGTTCTCCTGCCCGCCTATCTCTGTTTGAGCTTCTTCGCCTTTCCAAGGACACTCGTGAAGCTCTCTGTGAAGCCCTGAAGGATGCTGAGTCCTTCATCAGTCAGGTCAAGCAGCCTGAGGATACTCCGACTACATGTGCGTACTGTCATTGTGCGGATGAAGTTATCTCCAACATAACCTTCACCCAACAAGACATGCTGCTCAAGCACAACCGACACAACAGGCCGCTGTATTATACAGGGTATATCGGTTCAGTCAAGGTGAAGCAGACTCAGATCGATCCGGGGTCTTCCCTTATTATCATTTCGAAGACGCTGCTCTCAACACTGGGGATCCCAATGTACCGACTGGCGCCTTCCAACATAATAATCGGTGGCTTCAATGCTAGCAAAAGCGAGCTGCTGGGCAAAATACGGCTGAAGTGCTATATCGGTAACCTCAGAACCGAGGTGACTTGTTATGTCGTGGACGCCGACGTCAACTACAATCTCCTACTGGGTCGGCCGTGGCTGCATGAGTACATGGTGGTACCATCCACACTCCACCAATGTATGAAATACGTGTCCACCAATGACATCATCCGGACGGAGTTCGCAAACATTGACCCTTTCAAGGGGGTTGAAGCATACTTCACTGATTCCACCTTGTACAAGTCATCTGACGAGGAGGAAGCCAATGATGCTGATGATGAAGCAGAAACGGCAGCAGAGACCGACATGGAGCCAGAGATGATTCCCGACGCTCCTTTAAGAATCCAACTCAAAGGAAAGCCGCCTCAGACGTTGACTCCCATGAACATCAAGCTACCTGGAAAAGCACCAACTGCTCCAGGTAGAACACCTACAGAAGCTCCCTTGGAGATACGGCTCAAGGGAAAGCTACCTCAAACATCGGCTCCCCTTGTGGCAAAACTACAAGGGATGGCACCAATTACCGAAGGCACAGTTGAGGCACCTCTGAAGGTGCGTCTTAAGGGCAAACCGCCGCAATCATCTGTCTCATCCAAGCTGCCGGAGAAGGCCCACATAGTCCTCTTGGACCCCAAGATCAAAACTGTAGTGGACTCTCCTGATCCAACCCCAGTACTCACAGATGAAGAGCTAGGGGAATATATCTCTGCTGATATAGATGTACCCTCTCTGGACAATGTAATCCCCCGGGATAAAATCTCGTGTTTCAACAATAATAGAGTGTCTTTTAATTATTCTAGTCTTCCACATTGGAATGTCATGTATACATTAGATAAGGCTCTACGGTCGTTGCAAATACAAATAACGACAGTCCATCATGTAAATCGAGTAGTCCCGTCCCAAGGGGTCTGTTTTGTAGTCCCACCGCAGAATCGAGACGAAGAATCCATCATCTTCGGCAAAGTCGAGCGTCATCAAGACCTCCCGTCACTCGAGCAAGAACCAGATACCGGCAGAATACAAGTCTATCGGTACGCGGACAAGGCAAAGTACCTCATCCAAAAGATGGGTTACGACCTAAAAAGCAACAAGGGCCTGAACTACGGCAAGGGTCGACGTCTTCCTCTCCGGCTTCCAACACCTAAAGGAAAGTCGTAGGACTACTATTATCGAACTCGACGGGGGGTGGGCTATGTCACGCCGCCGTCAACACCAGAGAGTTCGGAGGCAGAAGAAGTAGAACATTCTCACTCGTCCGAAGCATCAACTTGGGATTCCGATACCAGTATCGGCTCAGTCTTCAAGAGAGTGCTATCAGCTAACATGACATCTGCACAATCTCAAGAAGATGAAAGCGAAGACCAAACGCCAGAATTCTTCGAAGAAGAACCCTGGGCTCAACACCTAGGAGAACAGTGGGAGTCTCATTTTGAATTACGCGAACCCTCTACCGAAGACGAAGTCGAGCAGATCGACCTTGGGGATGGATCTTCTTCCACACCCATCTTCATCAGCAAAAGTCTAAAAGGAGAAGATCGGGGATCTTTAATCCAGCTGGCTAAAGAATATATCGATGTCTTCGTCTGGAGCTACGAAGATATGCCGGGACTTGATCCCCAGATCGCGATGCATAGGCTTAACATCTTACCTGATGCCAAGCCTATAAAGCAACAACAACGACGTTTTCGTCCTGACATCATGAACGCTATCGATCAGGAAGTAGACAAACTCCTGACCAGCAGATTTATTCGTGAAGAAAAACACCCGGATTGGGTGGCCAACGTTGTCCCTGTCATCAAAAAGAATGTGAAGATACGAGTCTGTATCGACTTCAGGGATCTCAACACTGCTTGCCCGAAGGACGAGTTCCCGCTTCCAATCACCGACGTGATGATCGACAACACATGTGGCTTCAAACGCATGTCCTTCATGGACGGGTATTTGGGCTACAACTAGATCAAGATGTTCCTCGATGATGCAAAACACACGTCATTCAGGACTCCGAAGGGGGTTTTCTGCTACACAGTGATGCCCTTCGGCTTGAAAAACGATGGTGCTATATACCAACAAGCTATGAGTACCATCTTCTATCAACATCTGCATAAGACAGTCGAATGCTATGTTGATGACATCGCGGTCAAGAGTCGTCTCAAAGGAGATCACCTACAAGACCTCAAGACAGTCTTCGATCTCATGCGAGCGCATCAACTCAAGATGAACCCCGCTAAATCCTTCCTAGGGGTTTCTAACGGAAAGTTCTTGGGCTTCATTATCACGGCAAAAGGCATTCATGTCGATCCTGAGAAGACCAAAGCTATCCTTGACATGGACCCTCCGAAGAACCTCCGAGAACTTCGAGGCCTGCAAGGGAGTCTGGCACACATTCGAAGGTTTATAGCAAACTTTTTCGAAAAATGTCAACCCTTCACCCAGCTCATGAAGAAGGGAGTCTCTTACGTCTGGACAGAAGAATGCCAGAAAGCTTTCGATGATATCAAAGCTTACTTGACAAGCCCTCCAGTCCTGGTGGCACCCGTCGCAGACAAACTATTTCTCCTCAACGTCCGTGCCATGGATCATTCCCTCGGCGCTTTGTTGGCTCAGGACAACGATGCAGGCTACGAGCAAGCTATCTACTACCTTAGTAGAACAATGATCGGGGCTGAACATCGGTACAACCCCGTTGAAAAGGAGTATTTGGCTTTGGTGTTCGCCATCCAGAAGACTCGCCATTATGTTTCGGGCAAGACAATTCATGTCATCTCCCGAGTCAATCCACTCAGGGTTCTCATGACGAAGCCAGGATCATTGAACTCCCGACTAGCTACATGGGCAATCATGTTGATGCCGTACAACACGGTATTCGTTCCACAAAAAGCCGTCAAGGGTCAAGCTCTAGCCGACTTTTTAACCGCGTACCCCATTCCGGAGTCCTCCAAACTCAATGAAGACATCCCGTATGAGGTCCAAGAATCAAACGTCACCGAAGAAAACTCCGTATGGCGGGTGTTTTTTGATGGCGCTTCAAGAGTAGGCCCCAAAGGCCAAATCATCACCGGAGTGGGGGTAGTCTTAGTCTCCACCGATTAGCTGGTCATCTAGCGTGCTTACTCCCTTTCGAAGCCGTGCTCCAACAATGTTGCCGAGTACAATGCTCTCATCATGGGACTCCAGCTGGTGCAACAGCTGTGGATGGATCATCTGGAAGCTTACGGCGACTCAAAACTCGTCGTAAATCAAATCCGAGGGCAGTACGAAGTTCGCCATGAAGATCTGGTCCATAAAGCTGCATTGAATATTATTTCAACCTTCACCAAGTTCTTCATAGAACACGTACCTCGGTTACAAAACCTGGAGGCTGACGCTCTGGCTGGCCTCGCAGCTTCATTGGCAGCCCCCCCAGAACTCAACACTACGTCACGGTAGTAGGACGAGACTTGGTCTGTCCTAAAAACAACCTATGCTCACAAATGGCCTATACCATGACGACAAGTGCCGGTGTTAATGTCCGAGACTGGAGGTTCCCGTTCATCAACTTCGTTGTCTATGGAATTCTCCCAGAAGACCCGAAAGAAGCCGTCTCAGTCAGAAGGCGTTCCCTTCGGTTTATTATGATACAGCTACTAAAATGCTGTACCGACATTCCTACGATGGACTTCTCCTTCGATGTTTATCCAACGAAGAAGCAGCCGAAGCCCTTCGAGAAGCTCATGACGGAACTTACGGGGCTCATCAACCTGGGCCTAGGTTGCAGGATCGACTGCGACGCATGGACTACTATTGGCCAACCATGGCAGGCGACGCTGTCGACTATGCTAAGAAGTGCCATGCTTGCCAACTCCATGCCGACTTCATCCATACACCGTCGGAACCACTACATCCTACGGTCGCCTCTTGGCCCTTCGAAGCTTGAGGAATGGACATTGTAGGACCTATCACCCCTCCTTCATCGAGGGGACACCGCTTCATCCTGGCTATCACTGACTACTTCTCCAAATGGGCGAAAGCAGTCCCACTGGCGGAAGTGAAAAGCTCTAGGGTGATCAGCTTCTTCAAGCATCATGTCATATACCGTTTTGGGGTACCCCGTAGGATTATCCATGACAACGGTCCACAGTTCATTAGCCATGTTTTCAGCAAATTCTGTAACAAAAATCACATTCAGAACGTGGCATCAACCGCCTACAATCCGGCAGCAAACGGATTGGCCGAGGCGTTTAACAAGACTATCGTCAAGCTACTCAAAAAGGTCGTGTCATCCAACAAACGCGACTGGGACGAAAAGCTCGGCAAATGCCTTTGGGCCTACCGCACAACAGTACGGACCCCGACGGGCAACACACCATTCTTCCTGGTCTACGAGAACGAAGTGGTACTGCCTCTCGAGATCCAGATACCCTCACTCCGTGTAGCAATCACAAATCAACTCACAGAAGAAGATAATCAATGTCGCCATCTGCGAGAATTGGAGGCACTTGACGAAAAACGTCTCCTAGTTCAACAACGCATCGAACTCTATCAAGTCCGTATATCACAGGCTTTCAACAAGAAGGTCAAGCAGAAGACTTTCCAAGTAGGCGACCTGGTTCTGGCAGTCAGGAGGCCGATGGTGTTGACTCACAAGACACCAGAAAAGTTCGAGCCCAAGTGGAAGGGATCTTTCATCATAGAGACGTTATACTCAAACGGTGCTTACCGCCTCGCCAAACCCAATAGGGACTTGTTCATGATGTCCATCAACAGCAAGTTCCTAAAGAAGTACTACTCTTGACATCTTTCATACATGTACTTCCATCTCCACCCAACAAGGAAGTCTGTGGACCCAATCATCGGGGCTCACATACAATTCCTTACGCTTCTGGAACCCAGCTGTTCTGTGGCATTCTCCAGCAGAAGAACAACCACGTCCACATTACCTCTGAGTTGTTCCCCTACAAAGCGGGATCTTACACTCCGTAAGACTACGCTACCCTACCATGTTTACCACGACCACATTACCTCTGAGTAAACATCCCATACAAACAACCCCTGCGTTACCGTACTTTTATCGCAGAACTTCCACGTCCACATTACCTCTGAGTAGTTCCGCGTATCCCCCAGAGTCATTCCTACCACGTCCATAACACCTCTGAGTAGGAAGATTCTATCATTGGAATCACATATTTGTCACGTCCACATCACCTCTGAGCAAACATGTCGGTTCTCTCGAACTTATTATCTGTACCTAAAAACCAAGGTGCGCAAAAGATAATAGGTCCACACAAATAATCAAGTTCATGACAGCAAAAATGAACGCACCACCAAAAACTCTGTATTCATTATTCAAAAGTAAAGGATTACACCCCCAGCAAGAGTTGCAAATTACAAAAAAAAAGAGAGTATAATCCCTAAACATCCCCGGGGTTGGCCGAAAGCTCTTCAATCCGACGCCTCAAGTCTGTCGCCCGAGTCTCTACGGTCGCCAGGACCCAGCGTTCGGCTTCTTGACGCATCGTTTCTATGGCCTCAGGAGAAATGTCATCCTCATGCTTCTCGTCCAACTGTTGCCGCTGCTGAGCCAGGGTAAGAGCCCGGCAGGTGAAAGCTGCTTCCTCCTCCTTCGATGCTACATGTTCAGCCTGGACTCGCTCAGCATCTAATAAAAGTTGGTCCCGCTGGTCATCAAGGAGGCAAATCTTGGCATCAACCTCCGCTATACTAGTGTCCAACGCAACTCGCAACTCCACCTTCTCCTGCGTGGACTGAGATAAACTCTCTACCGCAGCCTCAGTTTTAGCTACCTCGCGTTCCCAGACACCCACGGTGGCCTGATAAGAGGACTCAGTCTCAGCGATCAACTTCTCCTTTTCTGCGTCTATTAGGACGGAGAGATCATTTCGCTGGATACACTGAAACTCGAAAAGTAGCTGGTCCAGCTCGGCCACCGAGGCCTCCAGAATCTCGGCTATATGATCATGGCCCTGGTGGGAACGTATCAGACTGATGTGAGGGAGTGCCAGGGTTTTTGCCGTCGCAAAACTCCCATTGGTATCCATCACTGTCGATACGCCTCTCTGCAGCAACTTATATACCGCCTCAATAATAAACTTCACATACTCATCTGTATCCGCCAGCACCTGCGGCATCATAGCAGGAGTTGGAGGAGCTGCTGTAGACAGCGGACCGGAAGAAGGCCCGCCAACGTCAATCTGCGAGGCTGAAACCTCGGCATCAACGGACTCTTCCTCAACAGGGACTTGACTATTAGCCCAAGGAGCCAAAAGAACAGAAGGAGCCGAGAGAGGCATCGATATCGTACCCCAAGTAGAAGGAGCAACAGAGGGTTCTAGAAAACCCTTACCCTTCTCAAGCTCGGAGGGACCACCGACGATAGCGGCTACCTCATCCGTCCCCAACACATTATCAGCAGGCCGTACGGGACATTCCCCCTCCGATAGAGCAGTGAGATCAGCACTTGTCTCATGACTCGACTCCTTTGGAGTCAGGATCGGCGAACGAGTCTCATTTTCACCGTCAAATCCCTCTATAGGGATAGAATCTGTCGCTGCCTCCCGGTCGGGAGCCACCTCAGCCTTCGCTGTTGAGCCTGGGGTAGGACTCGGCAACGCTACCGTCGGCCTCCCCTCATCATGACAAGGAGGGGAATCAACCCTCTCCTCTATTTCAATCACGTCTGTTGCCCCCGCAACAGACTCACGTATCTCTGGAGGAACGTCATCTGAAGACGACGAACTCCACTCCACTTCCTCATCTGGAAGCCCCATGTCCGCTGGACCCTCAACGTCCAAGGCCCCCACGGCGGCTTGTACCATCCTGGGAACTGCTTCAACCTCAGCTTCCCTTCCAACATAATCTGGAGATACTAAAATCTCCGTCGGAACGACATTGTCAGGATTCTCCCCCACGGGAGACATTACAATCGGAGGAATGCGCTCATCAGAAGAGCTTGCCACCTCCTTCGGTTTACTGACGCCCGGTTTCGAAGCCCGGGTCTTCTTCTTCAACGATTCCTACAAAAGGAAAGCATATATCACAAAAATGACAGAAGGAGCCAGATTATGGAAAATGTTTTTACCTCAACATGAACTGATTCCATTGGCGTTACAGGCGGCACTCCTGTAGCCTTTGGAGTCGTCATTTTTCTCAGCCTTTTTGGTACAGAAAAATCGGCTTCTGCGTCAGCCCGCCTCTTCCCAGCAGGGGGATCTTCCCGAATACCTCCCGTTGATGCTACAGCAGCAGCCCGATATCTCGCCAACTCTGGTGGACGATATGACCAAGCCGCCACCAATATGTTCTTCGTAGCCTCTAGCTGAGTTTCAATGATGAAATTGGTCTCCCTATCATAATCAGGAGGCATAGTATTTATGGTACAATACAGCTTAACGGCCGAATACAAGATCTGTGGCCGAGGGTTGCGAACTGGCGTATTAAAACGAACACCAGTGCACCCGGCATTGTAATATTGCCAACCCCGGGCTCCATCCAGTAAACTCCCAGCAAAACCCAGACTGCTGCTGGGGTTCCGTAACATTAACTGGGTGTAACCAAACTGTCGAGCAAACCGGCTTGGCAGATATGGCTCCAAATAACACTTATTTTGGTTGTGGTAGACCAAGTGGGAAGGCCGAATACTCTGCAACCAACGAAATCCCTATTTCGGCAGAGTGATCGCATCCTTACCAGAGTCCTCCAAATCTTGGTCAGCCTCGAAATCTTTGAAGATGGGACTGACCTTGACGATCTCTCACCCCTGAAGATAAGACAAGACTCTCCTGCAGACAGGGACGCCGGTATGCAACCACTTCCTCTTGTAGAAGCGGCGGATAAAGGCGTCGCCTTCAACGTGATCCTCTTCAGGACCTGGACTCATCACGTTCGGGTGATGCAGAATCAACCATCCCATCAGATAATGGAATGGTAGCTCGGCCCGGGAAAGTTGTCGTTCCTACCTCTCCCATGGATAACATCATCAGCAAAAGTCCTCAAGCCCCGCAACAGGTTACACACCATCGTGGAGAGGAGAGCCAAACGGCGACCAAAAACCAATTTCACTGCTGGCAAAATGAGATTTCGGTTTACCCTCTCCACAGAGCCAGATCCGCCCGAGAACACACAATCCCGGAGCCATATCATCAAGTATGCAGTCAATACTGCCTTGGATGACATCCGGTGCACACAGTGCCAGAAACAGCTGTACGCATCTTCGCCACTCTCATTTGAACGGGGGGGCCTCTCATCTAGTTGGCTCATTTCGGAAGTTACTTCCGCGGGTTTCAACCCCTGCGGAGTCGTAAACCGGATCTTTGACGAGTCCGACAAATCCTGCTTGAAGACGTAATCCCTCCAAGCAGTTACATGAGGCTGAGACTTGCCTTTGTTCTTCCGTTGCATCAGATAATGATTGCTCGCCACCTCTTTGAAAACAGCCATTATCTCCGGGTCCTTCCTTTCCAGAACGACGATCTCTTCGTTTGAGGGAAAATATTCCTCGTACGGTTCCGAGCCCCAGGGAAGCTTGGACACTTCGTACATCTCATGGAGGGCCAGTCCCAACTCCCCCACTGGAGTAAAAAAAGTGCCAGTCTGGGTATTGAATATTTCTAAGAGCGCAAGAAACATATGCTTATTGAGATCCACGTCGGCCTGTGTGGCACGGATAGCGGCCGTTAGCCCAATCTCTTTAAGCTCAGCCTTGAACTTCGATAACACCCAAAGGGTCAACTCGTCCCACTTCAGCACGTGGTGACACCAACCTTCAACCCTAAAGCCACCTTTCGGATACATAACCTTCGATGTTAGCATCCGATTTGCAAAGGTCGAAGCACTAAAGGCAAAGGTGTCATTAGGGACCTCATTATAAAGGCTCCCAGGACGCAAAGTTCGGCAACTGAATGAGGGACCGGCTCGCGAGGCGGCCAAGGTATCCCTTTGATTCGAAGTAACGTCAATCGAAAGAGTACCCCCCACTGCCCCTCCTTGAGAAGGAGTAAGTTCCCATGACATCCTTCTCTTGGAAGCTAAACGGTAGAACGCCGTCAGCGACAATTGGCGTTCAAGTTGTCGCATGTACAGAACCATCCCCTTCGCAGAGAAGAACCAGTCTTCTTTGATCTTCACTATCTTCGCCTCGGTGGAGATCAGTCGGTCACCGAACAGAAAGGCAGATTTCAAGAAGGTCACATCCTCGGACTCAGCAGATTCCAGCTTGCCGCTCTCCATCATACTCTGGAGGAAAACAAGCGACTGATTCTGGATTTGCAGCATTATCTCGGAAGGCTAATTCAGTAGGATAGCAGCTTTTGCAGGGTTAATAACTTCCTCGTCGAAATCAACTCCCATTTAACAAAGAGAAGCATCCAGAAGGACTTCATTCAGCAAAGGGATAGTCATCGACACTGACACATCAAAAACAAAAAGTCAGGCAAGAAGCTTTAAGAAGACAAAGTGTGTCAAGCAGCCTGGCACATCATCAGGGTTTAAACCCATACGCGTCAGCATTGTAGCCTGGCACATCATCAGGGTTTAAACCCATGCGCGTCAGCATTGGAGCTTCGGCGCATCATCAGGGTCTAAACCCATGCGTGTTAGCAGTGAAGCTTCGGCACATCATCAGGGTGTAAACCTATACGCATTAGCAGTAAAACCTTGGCGCATAATCAGGGCCTAAACCCATACGCGTCGACGGAATAGCATCGGCACATCATCAGGATAGAAGTCCATGTGCGTCGGCGGCAAAGAGTTAGGGCACAACACTCAGCCATGTGCTCTAAACTCGTCTAAAAAGATTGAAAGATGACACCTACCCGTCACCGCAGGCCGAACGTCGGCTGGAGTCACAATGGTGACAGGAACGTCCTCCTCGACGAACTCCGTAGGCTTCTTTCCCTTGCCAGCACCGCCACGAGGAGTCTTGGGAGCCATTTCTTGAAAGAAGAAAGTTAGGGTTTTTCAAAAAAAGAACTCTAAAAAAGAAAGCAAAGAGAGGAAGAACTCTCTCTCTCTCTCTCTCTCTCTCCCTCTCATGCCTATTTATAGGCTCAGTCGCACGCGTGAACCGATGAAGTGTGACCTCAGCCGCCGCCTCGGGTTCTGTGAGGGGATAACTGCAAATAAATCCAAAAAGATCATCATAAATCTTCTTGGTTATCGAAGCGTTATCATTTACATTAACTGAGAGGAGCATGCGCCCCATCACTGATGCGCGGAGTAATCATGCGCCCGAATAATCATGCGCCCCGTAGAAGATGCCACCATGCTTCTTATTCAAAGTATTCCAAAACTTGACAAAAAGTTTTGAAAACTTTGAAGGGGGTCTTATAGAAGTATGGAATTTCAGGACCAGAAATCCTATGCGCCAAACACTACATGCGTCAGGGAGCTCAGATGAAGTACTTGGCACAGCAAAGCAAAAGAATAAACATTAAAAGAGAATTTTTATTCATATAAAAGTCTGTTATATGTCTAAAAAAGAGCTATACAAAGGAGAATTTCTACAAAGAAAAGACCCTAAGTCTACAGCTAGGCGCAGCAACCACCATGCGCTCGCAAACAGGCGCATCTCGCCATGCGTTCTCAGCCAGGCGCATCCCTTCAGCAGCTCAGTTATGTGCATCCTCAGTTATGTGCATCCCTTCAGCGGCTCAGTTATGTGCATCCCTCCAGCAGCTCAGTTATGTGTCGCCCTTCAGCGTCCCAGTCAGGCGTATCATAAAGTGTCAGCATATGCGCCATCAAATGCTTCGACTAATGAAGCATTTATTGAGCAGAACGAGGGTGGCAATTAACCCTCTAGCTTCGAAAGAGCCTCCAAAGACCAAAGAAGACCGCAATCGAAACACGGCTAAAGGAGCAGCTTTCGACCCAACCAGAATGGGCAACACCCACTCTAGCGGGAGGAGGAGCTATCCCAAACCCCAAGGCAGATGATCGGAGCACCGCAATTCCAATCTGCGGCTCTTCCAGCATAACGGAGACGGGGCTCGAGCATCCCGATCTTTGGATGCAACAGGCACCTTCCGTCTACCTCAGAAGCCCTCGACTCCGACTTTTGGATGTAACAGTCACCTTCAAGTGCATCAATGAAAACAACGTGTCGCATCTTCACCCTCGGGAGCATCTCGTTAACAGAATGTGCTCGAGCAAACAAGTTCATTTCGGGAGGACGTGAGAAAACGAGAAGCAAACTCTCTCCATGCCACTATTTATAGGCCGGGCAAATCAAACGCATGCGCCAAGTGGCTGGCTCTCCGAATCCTGTGCAATAAATTTGCATTAAATGGTGATGAACCTGACGCTTCGAATTCAGCCAAGTCAAGAACGGCTATTTAAAGCACTCGAAGAACGTAACAGTCGGGCCCATAAAGACGTATCATGCAAAAGGATGCGCCGGCCAGACCGCGCATCATACTGATGCGCCCATCAGCACCAAGTACCATACGAGGATGCGCCTCATGCATCCCCATATGGCTAGTGGAACGCCGATCGATGCGCCCACTCAACAATCCATCATCTGTCAAGAACATTAAATGCCGAAGTCTGACAGAGTTGGCAGTACGTCCCCCGAGGACTGAACAGTTGACAGCTTTTTCAGAAGACGAAGCGTCGCCGACGTCAGCATCATCATTGCTCCCCTCCGGCGGTTACAAGCTACGTGGCCGCCCAACCATCTCGTATGCGCCTTCGCAACCATGCGTCCAAATCTCTGCATGCGCCTCAAAAGCCATGCGCCTCAGACTTTTCTCTGATCCCTAAAGACAGATGTAAAGTCACTACTGAAGCCCGGCATGCGCCTCAAAAGCCATGCGCCCTGACTGGTTCGTGACTCCTAAAGGTTACAAGCCAAAGTCTCCTCATGCGCCCAATTCCAGGCTCATCCTATCAGATCACTCCCCACCAAATCCAAGATATTCGAGCCATGGACCTACGACACGCATTCTTTGACTTGATTCAGCCTATGAAGGGGTGCTAATCACCCAAGATCTCAGCAACTGAAAGATCTTTTCCATTGCTACCTGTCAGCTCGGCTGCAGCCCACAAAGGCAATAGGAAGGGTTTAACTCCTCAATGAGAGCGCATCGCCCATGCGCCTCTATCAGTAACCACCATGTGGCTTGCCCGCGTACAGGCACATCCTGCATATGCGCGCATGAGCAGCCAGCCTGTAAGACTATAAATAGAGGGATCATTTCCTTCTTCCACACACATCGCACAACTACCGACATACATATACAGAGAGGCAGATATAGACACTCAATGTCTTCTTTCTCTCCGCAAGCTCCAGCACCCAGAGCAACTTAGACCTTCAGAGAATCGAGAACCATCGTCAGATCGTCAACGGAGTTAACGTATTACCACTCGCTCCATCGGCACAAGGGACCCAGATAAATAAAAGTGTACTTCTAGGACTACGTCTAATTCCTACATTGTAACACTGTTCTGTTTGTCATTAAAATTTACAATCAAAAGATTTTAATGGCAAACACCCATTGCTTTGAGAGAGTTGTTGCCTTCTGTTGTATGGGTTCCGTTGGCCGAGCTATTTACATTCTTCAGGGACATTTGTTCAACTAAGCTGTGGGTGCAACATATGGTTGAACTTGAGGAGAAGATTGTCTTAACAATTTGCAAGCTGGAGAAAATATTTCCATCGAACTTCTTCGACAGCATGGAGCATCTACCGATTCATCTACCATACGAAGCCCGTGTCGATGCATCTGTTCATTATCGATGGATGTACCCATTTGAAAGGTAAACAAACATCGATATAAATTAAGTAGATTTTACAATTCATTGTTAATTTAAGATAATTTGTCTCTCTAGGAACCTACACCATCTAAAGAAGAAAGTTTGCAACAAGGCTCATATAGAGGCTTCGATATACGAAGCATATCTTATCGAGGAGGTATCAAACTTTTGCTCTATTTATTTCGATACTCATGACCCGACAAATTGAAATAGACCTCCAAGGAATGATGAAGATGTTGAGGATGGAGGCATATTCAATGTAAGGGGCAAGCCTATTGGGGCTAGTAATAAAGGTGGTTGACTGACGATGAGTTTGAAGCAGCTTGCCTATATGTCTTGTTAAATTGTGACATACAAGAAGTGAGAGATTTGGAGAAGTAAGTGACTACACTTACACTCGTTATAATCTCTAATTTTGTGAAGAAAATATACTGACTCATTATTATTCTATCTATCAGTGTATTTAGAGATGAAGTCAAAATAAGGAGACCTGATATTACTGACAAGGGACTTCAAAGAGAGGTTGACTGTAACTTCCGTCATGGTTTCGTAAATACGCAAGTAACTAAGATAATATGTTATACGGCAACCATTAAAATATATGCAACTAAAATATTTAAATTATCAATATGTGTTTACTGGTTTTATTACATGAAACAACCCTAAAAAATGAGAGCCTTCGTTATTTGGCATTGGGACCGATTAAGCAAGCAAAGGCTTGGCCAGGCTATGTCGTTAACGGCTTCAAGTTTAAGGCAACTCAGAATGCTATAAATGCCGAATTTCTAAATGACGGCATCAGTACAAAGGATTCTGGGGTTCGAATTAGAGGCACCATCGATGATGACGAGCCAGACTTTAACTATTATGGAGTACTTCGGGATTATAGATTTATAATATCCTGCCCCATATCATTTGCATATTGTGTTATTCAAATATGAGTGGTTTGATGCGAAATCAAATATCGGATGAAGAATCGATAAACAATTTGGAATCGTCGATATAAATCATCGCAGGAGATATAGAGGGTCTGACACGTTTAAGATAGCAAGTCAGGCTGTTCAAGTCTACTATACAAGCTACCCAAGGCGTCGTAGAGATCGATTTGACTGGTAGGCATTATGTAAGATTAAAGCTAAAAATATATTCAACGTTAGAGACCTAGCATACCAAGAGGACTAGGTTGAAAAGCCCCAATACTTGGGACAACAGTCGGATACCCTGGATGTTGAAGATATTATTGATAAAAATGGAGGTGAGGAAGAAGAACAAGAAAAAGAAGAAGAAGAACTTGATGAGGATGAGGATGAGGATGAGGTTATAGATGAAGTCGAGGATGAGGATGAGGATATGGATAAGGACGAAGACGAGGACGAGGCCGAGGACGAGGACGAGGACGAAGACGAAGACGAAGACGAAGACGATGATTAGATTAAAAATATATCGGTATATAAAAACACTTCCAACTAACTTAGTAAATTTACTTTTACCTCATAAAAACACTTACAACTAACTTAGTGAATTTATTACCTCCTAAAAACACTTACAACTAACTTAGTAAAATTATTGCAGCTTAGTTAATTCAGTTTATACTTCTACAATCTTATTTCATTTCATGCTTTTGTCATTCGATTCATCTACTTATTGTATGGTTTTTTTTGCAGATGGCACTCCTAGTCTTCTTGTTGGTCGCATCAGCACTTCTCGTACTGCTGGTAGTATATTTTAGTTTAGTTTTTTATTTATTTATACTTACATATTGTTAATTATGTTTATGTGTTCTATTTACATGTTATGGCCACTGGCAGTCGCGGCGATCGTGGTGGTCGTGGTCGCCTTTATCGGGATTTGACCCCATATACCGAGCCCGACCCGGACAGTACCCTGAAGACCTCCTCATCCCACCCTCGATCTACCCCAGGGGTATCGCCATCCATTGGCTTCGGGAGGATGCCAGATGACGACCCATCGTTCGTTCTGCCAGCGGATCCTCCAGTTACTGCACGGTGGGCCCCAGAGTATCTACAGATTCAGTTCCATCCGGTTACTAGCTAGTACATTCACGGACCCATGGATCCTCCGACGCCACCACAGAGATCGACAGGGGAGTTCAGACGGGAACAATGGCCCACGGGTGAACTGTAAGTAAATTTTGTATTTTGTAAGTTACTTTTTAATTTATTTCATTTATTCAAGTAAATAATCTAGTCGTTGTTTCGTTGTAGGTTTTTTTTCGTTGGATGCTACCGGGGAGCCAGGGCTCATTATTAGGCAAAACTTCTATGGCCCCTACCTCAATTTTAGTGAGGTGCCCCCGGAGTCGCGGTACTTCTGGCTCGACCAGATGAGCGTATGTATATATATCTTTTGATTACTTAATTATTAATTATTCTTTAATCCACTATTTTCTTAATTACTTGATATTGGAATTTGTATGTCAGTTAACGTTCTGGTAGCCCCCCCATCGCGAGAAGGCGATCATCAAGACCTACAAAAAAGCCGTCGGGAAGAAGCTGCAGGATGCGAAGGATGACATCCGCAGCGGAAGGAAGGTTTGGCTCCGGGAGGACTTCTATGAGCAGATGCTTAAAAAGATGAATACGCCTGAGTTCAAGAATAAATCGGCGAAGGCGAAGGTAATCGACATGCAGCGGGTCTGCATACAGGGGAATCAAGGCCCCACGCAGCGATGCTTGGAGATCTGGTGAGATATTGGAAAAAACTTTATTTTTTTAATTACTTGATATCGAAAAAAACTTTATTCTATGAATGTTTCGTACGAAGGCAACAAAGGCGGCAAAGAAATGTTTCGTACACAGGCGACAAAGGTGGCAAAGAAGGGAAAAGATCCCCATGCGGTCACCTTGGGTGATGTATTCGAGAGTACGCACAAGAGGAAGAAGACCGGTAGCTTCATCGACGAAAGGGCCGAGCAGACTCATGTAAGTATTTAAGTTGATAAGATTTATGTTTTAAAATTGTAAGTAGTTTAGCTTATAATTTTTGTGACAATAGTGTGAGGCCTTAGTATTTAGACTATAACTTAGGAAGACTCATAGTAAACTAAACACATTCATTGAATTGGCTAAGTATCGTGCGGCCGTTAGCACGATTGAGCCCACTCCTGCCGAGGGTATCGGCGAATCGACGTCCGCCCAAGCATTCCCTTCCATGACTGCTTACTTGGATGACTTGTTCGTATAAGCCACTGGTGGAATAGGGAAAGGCGGGCGCGTCTACGGCGCCGGATCCATAGCGTCACCGCAGACGTCTTCGAGACTTCCACCGCCGCCGTCGTCTCCTGCTCTCACGACTCAGCTCGACGAGGATGTGAGGACACAGCTTAGGACTCTAACCTCGGTGGTGACGTCCATGCGGAAGGAGATGTCACGACCCGTATCCAGTGTAGGGGATCAAAAAGTGGGTACGTCCAGGCTACGCCACAGTATCGGCGGTAGAACGCTGTCCTAGGTTACTATCTAATCAACAACTCACGCAATTATATAATGTACTTGTCAAATCTCAACTCTGAATGGAGGACAAGTATAGATATAATGAAATCTTAATCACAGTCTAAGCACGATATGATAACACAGAAGTTTATAACTAAAGACTAAATAACAACAAATATCAACTACTAAATAATAATATCTCAAACAAACTCAAATACAAACTCATATCTCAAGTTATTACAATTCAAGTTCTAAAACATGAAAACTAAACCAAGTATACTAGCTAGTCTTCCGATCACTCCTGAGTGTCGGGGCCAAAGGTAGCTAAGCCATCTCCTGCTCCAAGGCAATTAGGGCAAATGTCCTCAGGGCAATCATCTGTAATATTTTCAACAGGTCCAGTCAGGACAGGAACGAGTACAATTCATCAAGAAATCCCAAGTAAATAACAAAGAACTATAAAGCAGTTATAGACAGTTGTATTGATGAACATGGCAGTTTATACGAGTAATGATGTAGAGAAACAGTTAAGGTACAAGGAAAGTATAGTAACTAAACAAGAGGAGAAATATGGCAAGAAAGACAGTAAAACAAGATCTAGCTGAACTAGAGTAACATGATATAAGTCCAGACAGTACAATGTAAGTCGAGTGTAATCCCAATGTGAGTCTAATACAAGATGAGTCGAATGTGATTCTAATCATTGTTCTAATAAGGTGATTCGAATAAGGTGATACGAATAATGATTCATATGAAGATCTAACAATGATTCGAATAAATTCTCCAAGTGTGTTTTAAAATACCGAGATCGACATGTAAACGACTGTAGGTAATACAGCACACCACACACTGATCAGGTGAGGGATGGCTATCGTTCGAATATCATTCACAGAGGGGTGATTCGAATAGGGGGATATGTCTACATGTCTAATCAGTATTTTCTCGCCCAATCTAATACAAATGAATCCATAATCCAATACATATGACGAATACAAGTCCAACCAGCACATGAAAATGCGAATAGGTGGTTTGAATAGTTCGAATAGTGATTCGAATAATAGAGACAAGATGAGTAAGTATGTATATCGTATACATGGATTCAGTAATAACAATACGTGTTTGTAACAAGAATCAAATAGAACTAACTAGAACTGAAGTACAGTAATTGACAAGTAAATGAAAGAACTATCAGAGAATGTACTCGTCTGACACTCTGAAAAAAGTAATATAATATCAGATGTCTGCCCCGGAGTCACAATGTCCTAAATAGAGCAATATGGGTTATAATGTGTTTAAAATAAGGTAATAAAGTTTACGATGCAATCTACATGATTTCTAGGTTAATCTAGGTCAAGTCAAACTTGGTCAACTCTGGGTCAACCCAAGTCAATATCTAGTCAAACTAGGTCAATCAACAAGGCTATCTTGGTCAACTAGTTAGGGTTGGTCATTCACAAGTCTAAACAATAAGTCTATAATGTAAGCCATATATACTTTCAAGGCCTATGCCATCTATAGATACAATATATATAGGTACATACATACTTGCATACATGTCCATTCATACATGCCTATATACATTGTATCCTACATTGCATCACCACTTACACTATAGTTACATTGCATTTCATTACATGTCTACATAGAATCAACACATTGCATATATACATACTTGCATCTATACCTTACCTACATTGCATACATTTATGCCTCATCATCTCATACATATTTGTATTACCTACATGCTTGCATATACATTGCATACATTATATTACATACATATATTCATATATGCATACATACATTACAAACATACTTTACATACATGGATTCTTACATACATGTATCACATTCATGCAAATTTATATTACATCATATTCATTACGTACTTGTGTACACACATTTCATACATTACATTCATGTATATATATATAAGAGAAGGGGATATATATATAAGTGTGTGTGTGTATAAGAGTGAAGGGGCAAGTGTGTGGGTTTGGACATAGTGAATCACATGAGTGTGTGTATGTATGCACGAGTGATATGTGTGTGTCTCAGTTTACATGTATATAAACCCAGTTTTCAGTCTCATACAACCCCATTCTCAGGTTTTAGTTTTCATTATTCAATTATCAGTTTAAACAGTGAATCAACATGTTTCAACCCAAATCCTAATCTCAGGTTAACTAGTCACTGGGATTTTCAGGTTTCATTTAATTCCAGTTTCCAGTTATCATTAACATCTCAGTCACACTCAACATATATGAACTCAATACAAACTCCAGCTCACCATTAACCCAGGACCTAACTGATAGTTAGTAAGGTCATCTCAGGAAAACCTGAGATGATATCTAACCCATACATCAACTCAATTTCAGATGTTAAACTCGATATCTATATCAGATACCCACTCAATTCAGCATACTGAAACTAAAGAATAACTCATACATGTATCATCAACCTGAAAATCGATCCCAACCTCACATCTTCTACTGAACATCAATCCCATTTCTCAAAAAAACTATGAAATATATATAAATAGTGAAATGTTGAACTCTAACTCAAACCCGAATTTGAAACACCATTTAAACCAAACAAAATTGAAATAAATATAGTAAAACACGTGTACAGAGTTAGGAACATACTAGGCATGTCCACGTGTCCTATTGTGTCCAAAAAATAGGACACGAAATGTCCAAAACAGACCAAAAAGTTAAGTATCAGTAAACAGTAATACCAATCCTCGTACACATGTGTCGACCCATCTAGGGGCTCGTGTGTCCACCCTAGAGCCTCACGCTCGTGTCAGTAGTTAGGAGGGGTGTCAGGGTATGTGTCTAGGTGCCTGAGTCGTATCGGGGTCGTGTCATGTCTGAGTTTGAGTCACGTATCAGAACGTATTTCAACAGTGTGTACAGCGTGGTGAAAAACCCGTGCGCGTATGATTTCTCACAACCTACTTTATGAAACCCGATGAAACTTTGGGGGCATGTTCTCAGACATTGCCCCCACGTCTCCATTAAATTTTGAGCCATATGAATCAGTATCGTGTCCGCTAGGACACCCGAGCAGCAAGGGAGAGCACGGGCACAGTACGGTGCCTCGTACACGCGTGTCACAGACTCGTGCGTGTGACACACGACACGTGACACATCGTGCTCATGTCTAGGGGTAGAGGGGGACTAGGGCTAGGAGTCTAGGTGTCCGTATCGAGTCAGGGTCGTGTTCTCGCGTGACACGAACTGCGTGTTAGGGAGTCAAAAAATCAGTGCACTGTGTAGTGTTAAACCAGTGCAGCTCGTGTTTCGTGTTCGATACGACACGAGGTGTCGTTAAATTTTAGGGGGTCCTGACAGTGTCTGCCCCCACCCTCGTGCCAGTTTGCACGTGTCAAAGTGGTATGTACAGTGAGAAAACAGTGGGTGGTAGCAGGGCATGGGTACGGGGCATCGTGGTGAGGTTTATGTCCAAATTTGGACACGGACACGTGTCCAATCATGCTCAGAGTTATAGTTTTGAAATCCCCATATGTAGGGCTACACAACCATGTAATTTATTTTTAAATTTACTAAAATCCATTTCTATGTGACATTTCATCGAACATGCATTTAAATACATCGATACGTGTCCGATACGGACACAAAATGGACACGAATTCCTACCAAACTTGGGCTACACCTAGGGGGACCCTAAATGAATGCATCTATGGGAAGAAATCAAGAATTTATTAGGGTTTGTAGGGTTTTACCTATTGAGTGTTCAAACTCAATGTAAAGAGCCTCGACTTGACGTCTTCCTCGATTTGCTACAGTTCAAACGTCCTCAAACCTCGCTAGCAAGCACCCACAAGTATCCTCTAATGTTGGAGATGATGATGCAATTGATTTGACTCAATTTGGGCTCAATTTGGATTAATTAGGAGAAGTTTAGGGAAGAACAAAGTAGGGTTCTTCTAGGTTTTTAAAAAAGAGGCAATGGTTCTTAAGTGGGACACTTATAGGAGGGGGGCTTGTATGGCTAGCCACTAGATGAATTTGGTTTAGGTTTAGGTGTAGATGAGTGGCTAGGGCTTGTCTACCCAATTCCAAGCCTTCCTATTGGTTCAAGGCTTTCTTTTACACAAATATCCTAAGGAAAATATCCTACCATAATAATATCTAGATATTACTAACCTTGGCACTTAGTAGGAATGTTCTAACCATGATTCTAACCTCAAGACTAACCTAGGTTAGGTTAAACTTCTATGTTAAGGCTTAACTAAAAGATTAGCATAATATTTAATTAATATAAATTACAAATTCACAAAATTGTTAAAATGACCAAAATACCCCTAGGCTAAAAATTGGTAATTTGAAATTCTAATAACGTGACTAGGCTCCCATGGTCATAGTTAGTCTCCGGGCTTAGCAATTATAGGGTTACACTAGTTAACCATCAAAATCACCATTCAACATTTTAAATAGTTTTAAATAATTAAAAATTCACTAAAAATTACAATATGATTTAAATATCATAATTAAATCATTATAATTATAAAATTTTAAAATTATCCTCATTTGGAAAATTGGGTGTTACAGGAGATGACCCGAATGGCATCGCAATACCCGGGTTCTTCTACTGCTTCGGGTCCTTCTGCTCCCGGTCCTTCGGATGGTGTTGGTCCTTCTTTCGTCGGACGTGTTTCTTTTGATGCTGTTGCCGCTTTTCTATCGGCTTCATCTACGATTGCTCTTCTTGACCTGATGTCGTCGGCAGATCTACGCCGAGTTCCACAGAAGATATTTGATGGTCTGTCGGCTCACATCGTTCAGGCGTATCTTCATAAAGTGCAGTAGGCACTATCAGACGATCCAGTCGATCTTTTCTAGTTTTTTTGTATTTGTAATGTATCAAAATTTGGATAATTTTAATTTATTATGGATATTTTGTTCTGTTTGTAGATTGTTGTGATTATGGATAATTTGGATAATTTTAAGTTATTGTGGATTGTTGTGATTATGAATATTTTTGTGGATTGTTCTGTTTGTGGATTGTTGTTGGATATTTTTATGGATTGTTGGTGGATATTTTGTTCTGTTTGTGGATTGTTGGTGGATTGTTGATTATGAATATTTTATTTTTTTTCTGTTTGTGGATTGTTGATTTTGTTAATGATTAATTGTGTAAATAGGGTACTGTGAATTCAAGAATTTTTAAAAAAAATTCAAGTTAGCGACGGACTTCTGACGAAATAGTGACGCTCGACAACGAACAAGCGACGGATTATCAGTCGCTAAGCTTCTGGAAATTTACATATATCCAGTTAGCCGGATAGTGACAGAAAAGCGACGGCAAATTCGTCGCCGAGCTTCTAGAAATTTACATGTATCCAGTTAGTGACGGCATACTGACAGAGTAGCAACGAAAAATTCGTTGCCAAGCTGCTGGAAATTTACATGTATCCATGTAGCGACGGATAGTGATGGAGTGGCGACAACCGGGCGACGGCCATATCTGTCTCTAAGATGTCGCTATAGAGTATCAAAAAAAATTTGATACGCAAATTTCGACGGATAGCGACGGAATAGCGATAGCATGGCGACGGGAAAGTTCGTCGCTAAGATGTCGCTATAGCGTATCAGAAAATTTCTGATACGCTAATTTCGATGGGGTGCGTCGGTAAGCCATCGCTAAGTGGTCGAATACGTTCGTTGGGATTCTGTCGCTAAGTCGTCGCTAAGTTGCCGCTAAGCAGCCGTCGCTTTTCTTCCATATTTTCGTAGAAGCTTCGACTATTTAGCGACGAATTTTTTTAGCGACGAGTATTTTACCGACGGCACAGTTTGGCCGAAAAGCCGTCGTTAATCCGTCGCTAAATTCATTTAGCGACGGATTCATCCATCGCCAATTGACTATTTTTTGTAGTGCCACTACTAACAAAGATGAAATTTTTTTCTCTCAAATTAAGCTTTTGTATGCTTTCGGCCGTATTGAAAAGATTACGCCAGAGTATGCAAAGCTTAACGAAGCTTATGATTCGAAAAAGAAGAAATATAATTTAGCTGCACAAAGAGTAAATGCTCTCACGGCTAAGTATAGTGATATGTATACTAACTATGAGAAGTATGAAACTAGGCTGGAAAAGTAGGTGGTCCAACCTACAACTCGATCTAACACAAGGTATGTGACACATCACAAAGGCATACATGACATACCTTATACAAAAAAAGCAAGCAAAAATAAAAGATGCACATCACACTTTCTATTACAGATATCCATGCACGACTAACACTTCACTTCACATACTCATGTCTATACTACTACACCTAGCACTAACACATTTTTTCCTATTATGGTCAACAAGGACATATTTCACGATAGTGCAAAATTAAAAGATTAGTATATATGAATGTATATTTATGAGTTCCAAAAACTAACATATCAGGACCCTCAAAGATGTGGATACCAAAGGTTACATAGGTGGACTAACCCTCTTATGCTAGAAGCAAATGGATCATCGATAGCAGTTGCTCACGACATATGACTGGTGATGCTACTCTATTTGCAATAGTATCGATGAAGATAGAAGGATATGTCTCGTTCGGCAATAACTAAAAATACGGTAATGGTACATTGACATTCCCTTTTTCCTTGTAATAAAAATGTATGTTTAGTAATATAATTAAAACATAACCTATTAAGCATCAGTCATCTAGCTGACAATGGTTATGGTATTAATTTGTGAAAAATAAATCCTCTATCTATGAGAGATTAACTGGTAAGATAGCTTATGAGGGTATTAGGGAAGATAATATTTATATTTTTTATCTATTGGATGATACTAATAATGCAGGTAGGTGCCTTTATGCTAACAAGGATGAAAGCTGGTTGTGGCACATGCGTCTTGGACACACGAATATGTGCACAATTGTTAAATTGTCGTCAAAGAAACTGGTAAGAGGCTCGCCAAAAATCACATTTAAAAATGATATCATCTGTATTATAGTGAAAAGAACAAAGTAGCAATATCTTCCTTTAAATCCATAAATATTGTAAGTATCTCTAGACCCCTTCAACTATTACACATGGACTTATTTGGATATAACAAAGTCGCTAGTCTTGGCAGTAAGCTATATGCTTTTTTAACTGTTGATGACTTTTCAAGATTTACTTGGACTTATTTTTTTATGAATAAAAATGAGGCATTTTCTAAGTTTGTAACTTTTTACAAAAAATGTTCAAAATGAAAAAAGGCTTTATGATTACTCAAATTCGAAGTGATCATGGAGGCGAATTAGAAAATGCATATTTCAAAAATTTTGTGATCCAAACGATTTTTTACATGAATTATCTTGTCCTAGAACTTATAACAAAATGGTGTCGCAGAACAGAAGAATATAACTATTGACAATATGGCAAGAGTTATGTTGAATCAATTCAATCTTTCAAAATATTTTTGGATACAAGTTGTCAGTGCAACATGTCATGTTTTGAATAGGGTTCGAAGAAGACTCCCTATGAACCTTGGTTTAGTAGAGTTCCTACCATCAACTACTTTAAAGTTTTTGGATGTCATTGTTTTATTATGAACACCAAGGGCAACTTGGAAAATTTGATTCCAAAGCTGATGAAGGAATCTTTCTTGGTTATGCATCTAAGAGTAATGATTTTAGAGTTTTCAATAAACGCTCTTCGATTGTTGAATAATCTATAAATGTTACTTTTGATGAGCTTAACAATCAAGTACAGAGTGGCAGTGACAATAATGATATCATAATAACATCCAACAAGGCCCTTGAAGATACAACAACTGGTACAAGCTATCTGGAAAGTTTGCCCAAGTAGTTGCGATTTGTGATCGACATCCAAAAAAAGGTCATAGGTGATCTATCCAAAAGAATAAGCACTCATTCTGCAAGTAAAAAAATTATTACAAATATAGCTTTTATTTCGTAAATATAACCTAAGAATGTTGTACAAGTTTTTACTGATAAATTTTGGATTACTATGATGCAAGAGTAATTAAACCAATTGAGAGAAATCAAGTTTGAAAACTTGTTCCTAGACCTAGTGGTTACTCTATTATTAGCACCAAATGGGCATTCCAAAATAAACTCATAAGGATTGACAAGTCACACGTAATAAAGCATGTCTTGTAGCTTAAAGCAATAATCAAGAAGAGGCATTGACTATGACAAGACCTATGCTCCCGTATGACTTGAGTCCGTTTGCATACTTTATACTTTTGCTATTTTTATAACAAATATTTCAAATGGAAGTTAAAAGTGCTTTTCTAAATGGTTTTATCAAAGAAGAAGTTTTCGTGGAACAACCCCCGACTTTGAAGACTTCAAATTTATAAATCATATTTTTAAGTTACGTAAGGCTCTGTATGGACTCAAACAACCCTACATGCTCGGTATGATCCCCTCAGTTCTTACTTGAAAATAGTTTTTCAAAAGGAAAAGTTGACACTTTTTTTATAAACGCACATGATGACACTCTTTTTAGAACAAATTTATGTTGATGATATCATATTTTGTTTTACTAATGAGATACTCTGTAAAGATTTTGCTAAGTGTATGTAGAGTGAATTCAAAATGAGCATGATGGAAGAACTGAACTTCTTCCTCGAACTGCAAATCAAGCAGAATTCACATGAACCTTCATTAATCAAGCTAAGTACATCAAAGATTTGTTGAACTAATATGATATGGACAATGTCAAACCTATTGGCACTCTAATGTCTACAACTACAAAGCTTGACCTTGATGAAAGTGGCAAATTATTTTATAAACTTAAGTATTGAGGTATGATTGTTAGTTTACTTTATGATATAATGTTTAGTGTTTGTCTATTATCTAGATATCAGGCTAACCCTAAGAAATCACATATCCGTAGTTAAGCGTATCTTTCGATACCTTAAAGGCACTTTGATAATCATCTTGTGGTATACGTATTTTCCTATATTATTCCTGTACATGGTATCTGGTGTCTATAGCATCTGCACATGTATCCTAAATTTTCTTCTAATCATAGCATGGAATAGTACCCCATCGCAAAATAGTGTGACACCCCTTGTCCTTGTTTGGTTGTAGGTGTGGTTCACTATTTCGATGACGGAATATTGGATCGTGTTGTGTTCCTGATTTTATTTAATTATATTGTATTATGTAGCATATAGCATGGCATTAGTTATTTAGGCTAGAACATGTTAGGGATTAGGGTTTAGTGGAACCACCCCACCCCCATATAAAAATTATCTTTCACACTTTCTCTCTATCTCTCCCCTCATTACTCGCATTTATTTCCCTCAACCAACCCTAGGCAAGTATATCTTGCACTAATGGAGAGACCAACATTGCTCATTTTATTTCTTTGAATTCTTTTACGTAGTTTTTGTCTATAATATGCATTTTTACATTCTCTACAAGTTTAGTACTTGGTGTTTTCGAATTTGATGAGTATTTGGAGTAGATCTAAAGTTTTAAGATTAGGGTTTATAATATTTTGAGGGAATGATCTAGTATAACGTATTATTTCTGAAACTAATTGTTCCATGTTGTAGAGAATTCAATTTCATGTAGTCTTGGCTTTTGTTTTGTCGGATTTCGAGCCCTAGAGAGGAAGTTATGGCAAGTTTTTGGCTCTTCCACGCTAAACTTTCTGTTTGGGACGACGACCTCCATGAGCACAGGAGGCCATCCGGCATAGATGCCAATGGCCACGGAAGCTTGTCGCATGTTTCCACCTGACACAGTGCATTGTATGCATAGGCTCCCTATGCGTACTAAGGTTATGTGCATACTTGTCCTGCCATGTGGCAGAGTTTTCTATGCGCTCATTTGGTCCATGCGCCAGGGTGCCACCAGATCGCCATGCGACAGATCTGCCATGCACTCATCTAACCCAGCGGCAGATTTGTCATGTGCCTACTTGCCATGCGCCTACTTGCTACTTGTACTTTGTTCCAATCTTGACTAGATAGTGGACATATTTGGTGATGGAGATTGGGATTTGGATCAGAGGACTACGATAGAAGTATATAGACTTATATATATATATTTATATATTATATATATATATATATATATATATATATATATATATATATATATATGATTATTTATCGGATT